>JAUELF010259676.1:0-11420 GCA_031471495.1 Clinocardium nuttallii | reverse complement strand
TTTCTTTCTAATAATAAGCCGCCCTCCCATGTGATTTCTGAAATACGTTTTAAAATATAAGTCGCCCGCTCCTGCGGCGGGGCGACTAATAATGATAACTACCATGTCCTACATATGTCTGGCGTGCTTCACAATTATTCCCATCATATGTACGATTATACGCTTATAAATTGATGCATATCTCTTCTAATTGTCATTATCTGGCAACAAATGCTTTGTTTGAAAACTATTTAATGATTCAAACGGGAGTATATATGAACATTTCAATATGTATTGATATGACTAGTTCTGGTTATATGCTGGGCGGACTGTTATTAGTTTCCACCTTTGATTTGAAATACATACTAATGCATCTGATAAAAAAGTATGTTATGGATTGTCTCCAGCACTAGGCGAATACTATCAAAAATCCACCAATTAAAATGAACCTTATATATCATTAAACTTGTGCTAAGTATATGTACAACACTTATGTCATTACTCATATCTAATTTTAAAGTTAAATAAAACAGGAACGTCAAATCAGATAAATCGTATAGGCTAGTTTGGATAACTCTATTGAATATGTGCCATATCAGAAAGTTACACAAAGGCCTATATGACAACTTTAGATATAATTCAATTCGAATCAATTTGCGTCTCTAATCCTGCCCTACACTGTTTGAAAATTAATTAAAGAAATTAATCGTAAAATTCAAAGGCTAAAACAGCTGTTTGACGCATTGTTTTACATTTTTGTTCAGAAAGAAATAACTCATAACAATAAACCTTGTCACAAATCAGACTACTCGACTTGGTGTTGGGATTTAAGTGTACTTAAATTGCAACCAACAATAAGACCAGTATATTCGAAAATAAAAACTCTTTATTACACATGCATGTCACGATATATATACAATCAAAGAAGATATACTGGTTATAGTAAACACTCGTCTTCAATGTCATTTAAATTTAAAGAGTACATTTCCTGTCTTCTGTAATAATGTTTCAGTCTGCCAGTTTCAAATGATTTGATGATAAGCGTATTCCTGCAACGGCATTTCTGAATGTTGTAATATTCATGCTTTTTAGGGTAATAAGACATATCAAAAGTGATATTTAGATGTGTGTATAACTGAAGGTTTATCATTATCATCAATATAACCATTCAGCTTTCTGCATGTCTATCAATCCACGACGTCAACATGAAAAGAACCTTTTTAATATTTACCCTTTCCAACATACAACAAACCTGCAGCAGACGACTTTGAACACATAGTAACAAAAACCGGAACAATCTCCACAAAACATAACTATATTGTTGAGTAAAGTTGAAAACATTGTGTCCAGAGGAGAAATTGCTCATCATGAGCAATTTCTCCTTTGGCCACAATGTGTCAAAGAGTCGTTAGCTGTCTTTGCGTCAAAATGCGTCTGCAGGTGGGAAACGGTTAACAGATGCTGGTAATAATCGTACATCATAAAAGAAAAGACTTTGTAGTAAATATCTAATGGTCTGGCCTCCATCAGTAGCTGACTCTCTTTTGTTTAAATTAATAGTAAAGTTTTACTACTAATAACAACTTTATTACTGTAGAAAATATATACTTATTTTGCTTTTATTTAAAAAGTTTCATTACATATTTAATAACTCTATTAAGAAGTGGAAATCTTCCAATTTCTCCTTATATAACAGAACTGCTAGTTGAGTTTTTTACTTTAATAATCTCTTAAGGAATTTTCTATAAACACTTTTCACCAGAAGCCCCACACTTTACTCGATTACTAAATAAAAGAAGCAACATATGAATAAAATAAATCGAGCATAAGCTTTAACTGTGTTTCTTTACATAAAGTAATAGTGAATACATCGCTCAGAAAACAACATTATAACTGTTATAAACAGCCCGTTAGAACTATTTCTCTGTATTTATTTAAATTTGATTGAGATGCCCTTTCTGATAGTTATGTACGATGAAACCCTGCGACCATGTATTTGGATAGGATTTCTTGTAGAGAATGTATTAAAAGAGGATTTTACATGGGTTTATCTAGACATACTATACATTCCTCGAATTCTTCATAGATAATATTATCGGTAGAGCATGTCATATTAGCACCTAAATGTTTATGACATTGTCTTTTTTGATATGTGAACATGGATCATCTAATTTATTGTAGATGCGTTCATTGACTTCATTTCATGTATTGTCAATTACGAAATGCTGGTATTCAGTATCGTATTCTATATACATATTCGATAACAAATGTTTTAAAATGCTAAAAAATACCCTACCAAGCTCAATATCTGAGTTGTTGTGTTGAAAATAGGTATACTGCTTACATAGTTGGTTTATCAAGTTTCTTATCCAAATTTCTGATATATCTACGGTTGGTGATTCTACCTAAAATACTATAAATAATCTTTCTTTTTTGAAAGAAATTATTGTTATAGAAAAATTAGAGCTGTCGATCAAAGATACATTTTTTCATAATCCTTATTTGTTTTTCAAAATATTCATCACCCTCACTGCTTGAGAAATAAGTGAAACTATTAACTAAAAGATCAGCATTACCGTAAAGTATCATATTATCCTTAAAACTAGAGGAAAAAGCATTGATGAAAGATACCAACATCATGGATAAAACTATCTTTAGATTCATAGTTCCATTTATTTATGACACGGTATTCCGATACTGACATTTTACAATGAGCGTTGTTAACTGGTAGGTTAAACAAAAAAGGGATATGACTAGACAATTAATTGCAATTATATACGCATTTCTTTTCAAATTGTCTAAACTACTATGATTAGTTAACACATATTCTACTGTACTCTCTTCGTATGGGTGAAACACGTGTAATTACCTACATTACAGTCGCTACCAACCCTTCCGTTTACCATGTGCATATCAAGCGATTTGCAATACTACAACAGTTAATCATCAATCGATTTGACCCCTTAGTGCATGACGCGCGGTATCTCCTCGTACATTTCGAGATACCTATCAACAATCTTGATTATATATCATACCCGTCCATTGAGGTAACCCCATAGTCGGAAACACTTTACCCCATAATAATTGAAAACCTTCAATATCCTATTCGATTTATTTTTAAAAGCATCAGTCATGATTATAGTTTTTAGTGATCCTTCTGGGGCAATATATGTTGAACATGGATACATGTTTTTAGAAATATTAAATACGACATTTTAAGTTTTAACCATTGAATACAGTCAAGAACGCGTTTGATTAATTTCACGCCACCTCATACTCTGTTTAAACATTGATCAAAATACCAACGCTATGTCTTAGTTCTTGCCCGTTAACGCATGCATACTTACTGAAAGGAGAGGAAGCTCCTCAATGTATTCATGTTTTACTCAATTTTCAGTACAGCACGTTCTTCTTGAGTGTGCTGATTTCACACCTAATACGTGACAGGTTTGTCAAGGCTCAAAGTATGCGTCAAACCTGAACTTTTATTTGAATTCCTTAGGGAAATTAATATTTTTAATAAGATATGATCATTTTTGAAATCGTGCCCTCTATGTTTTTATTTTGAAATATCACAATTTGCATTGTATAAAGCATGCTACCCCTTATTGTGGGTTCAAGTAAAAGACGCTGTGAATCGGTGACCCGAGTTAACCCGAGTTAACAGTATGTCCTCTGAACTTAGGGAACATAATCAGTTATGTCGCAACGTCTCATCGTGACCTTATATCATTTCCCATATGCCCATGCTATGCGTTCCGTTAATTTGGTCAAGACAAAGCAATCACTGATTATAAAAAGCAATGGCGTTGTAAATGTAGAGTTTAATTGCTGATCTGTCCTATTTTGTTCTTCAGAAAATTACCTTTGATTTTCCACAGGTATAACTACACATCGACATGTATAACTTCCTGATAGGAAGAAATAACTTTAACAATGTCGAAGCCGGTCAATTGTATGAGTATTGAGGTTTGGGACTATAAACCAATTTAATTTAGATCCTTTGCCTTTTATTCGGTTTATGAACTACTTATGAAACATAACAATGAGAAATGACTGTTTGATGACCTATACTGATAACGAAAAGTAGCTTACTGTACATATCAAGAGTGAGAAGCTTTCAGCACTGTGTTTAATAAAGATTTAAATAAAAAGACATATATTTCAATTCTGGAATTATGAACATCATTTATATTTTGTAAATGTTTCGAAATTGAAGCAATCTCGTACTATTTTGGTAGATATATATTCGACCAGTTATTTTCGAGTTGACTATACAATATGATGCTCGTATTATCGAGTTGGATACTTGAACTAAATGATGTTACATTCGGCAATTGTATCACGGCTATTGTAACACGGCTATTGTAAAGCCGTTTTGTCTTTTCAAAAAAACATTTTTTCGTAAACCCCATTCATACGAAATGCTATCAAGAATTGAAAATATAACTTCTGAACAACGACATCAAACACATATTAACAAAAACCTTACCTTTCCATGATATACTCCTTTTATGAGTATGCCAAATTACACAAGTTTATAATTATTTTGACACACTGTAATCCAATAGTGTGTTTTATTTAATATAGCCACGCCATAAGAAAAAACACCTTATGATTCAATTGAACAACGATCATCGTACATGTACTTCCCTATAGTCAGTTCAGCATATTCGCAGTCGACATTTCGCCATACAGTAGCATAAAAAGCAGCAAAACCGCGCATATACATTAACGATATTAAATTAAAATATTATATCCATTCATTTTAATTGATGACTGTTATAGGTTAGTACATTTTCTGATGAATAGACTGATATCTTGCAATCTTAATGCATACATACAGTGTAGTGTTCTGTGATACCACTGTATGCTGTCTATTTAAGGTTCAATGATCCCCAATGTAATTATTTCAGAGTTTGACTCAGTGTTTTTAAATCAGTGTGCACGTCATATAATGGTATTGATTGATAGGGGTTTTAACGCCGTTTTTAACAATTTCTCGGTAATATCACGGTGGCCAGTTCACCTTCTCATGTGTTTCCTGGTTTTCTCGCACCAGTGTTCCACACAACAATCTTCCCAAGCAACTGGCTGCTTTTCCACATAGACTTAGCCCATTGGTGGAAGACGAATGACGCATGTCGCATTGACTGTTATCAAACGTCGGAAAGAAAGTTGGCCGAGTCGGGATTTGAGCTGACAACCCCTGGATTGACAGCCCGCGTCGTTACCGACTGAGCTACCGTGAATCGGCCGATGTAATGGTATACTTACACAGAAGTTTGTAAAATAGGAATAACCTTGCTTCCTGGAAAAGTGCTTATGAAGTTAAACATGACGTTATCTTCTTTTGTGACATAAATTAGCCACTCTTTGTGTTTTCAACAGTTTTTAAGTAAAATTACGTCCATACACACTTTGAAGCATATCTTCACCGTTTTAGAAATCTGTTCACCTATTTAGAAATCTGTTCACCTATTTAGAAATCTGTTCACCTAAATCTGTTCACCTATTTAGAAATCTGTTCACCTATTTAGAAATAATTGTAAATCGGAAATTACGCACTAGTCATACGTCTCTTGTATGACAAAAGACCCTTTGTGTTGAATCAACGATGCTAAATAAAGATGATCTTAGTAGTTAAGTTACTACCAACGTTTTTAAACTATGCATAATACATGTATACGGAGTTAATACATATATGATAAAAGTAAGAAAAAAATGTTTGAAATTTACAATTGATTCGTTTCTATATTGTCGCAACCTGTTTTTAATAGAGGAAGACTGCAGAGTCGTATATATTGTATCGAGAACAAGATTATGTTAATTGTTCTGAAGATACCTCAACTGATTGTTCACATTATAGATATATTAACTTATAATAGGCAGCGTATTTCATAAACACATACTGTGGCGGTAAGGATGTCCCTTATCGCCTCACTATATGTTTATATAATACGTCGCATATTATTATGTAATATATTTATTATTTGTACAATCAGTTTAGGTATCTTCAGAACAATTGCATGTACGCCAACTACGCTGAGCATTTGCATACTTATAATCGTATTAGAGCCACCTTTATCCTCTGACAAAACTCCATAACTGACGCTAAACAAGTACCATGTTAATTCAGCGACACAGTTATTGTGGTGCCCTATTTTACCAGAGGCGGCTTTGTATACACACTATGAATATCTCCAATGTCAATTATCTAATTTATTGAATTAATACAATCCGAAATGCCCGATCGACTACTAAAGATAAAGTTAATGTTCATAATAACTTATTTATATTTTTATTATTTAAGAATGTTTTCAACAGTATTTCAGTTATTCTTAAACACATCCGTGATGCCTGGATGACTCACCATTTCTAGGCCAGAACCTGTGCCTTTCAGATGAGTTCTTCTCCACGACCCCTGTGTTTATTACTCGCCCATGACGCATGCTTTAAAATCCCCAACTCTTGTTGCATGGCTTTCGCGGACAACTGAATGACAACGACATCATCGACAGGTGCACTGTTGGTCATACATGTGTTTTGTTTTGTTTTAAATTTATTTATTTTACATCGATTGTAAAGCAAGTCTTTGGCATTTACCAGCACTTTAACCAATACTCGCGCCGTTTGTGTGGACAATCCCAGTCAGAACCCGCTCATCACACGAGACTCGAACCAGGGACCTTTGATATAAGAGACCGACGCTTTACCTCTGCACCACTGTCATACATGAACCAGCAATATTCAAATTCTGCATTAGTATTGTAGGATCAATTAAAATGTGTTTTGTCTCTCCCAAACAAAACTCTATTGTGAAAATTGACAACTCGTGCGTATAATGGAGCTAATATTTTGCCGCAGACAGAAATGTAAGCAAGAGCTATAATCTTTGTCGAGCTCGTCTGATTTTATCCTTTTACGCTTTATTTATTTTAGATTAAAACTTCAATTTCGTAATGAATTTTCAAATATATAACCTCACACAAATGATATTAAGTCTAACAGATGGCTGCAACATTGTGTTTGGACAGCCAAATCAAATGACTGATCAACAATCACCTATATTTAAAAAAAGGGCTCGTTCAATATTGCAAGCTTCTGCACAATAAGTGGAAGTACATTGGTAAAATCACAAGCTCTAAATTAAGCTTAAGCCAGACTAAATGTTGCTTAAAGAGGTTTGAAACCCGAGAAGTAAATCTCAAAAACACCAGATAAAGAGGGTTTATTTCTCTGAATGTATGTGTAGATACGGTCGGGCTGTGAAATATAATATACTTATTCAGCTACAATAATTCAACTGTTATTAAAGATACTGTATTTTTCCTCAAACCATGAGCCAACAGCTTTATCCCAATGTTTTATACACTTAATCATTTGCATATATGCCATTTGTTCTATTGTTATTTACAGTGACCTTGATCCTTTTGTTTCCAGGTTTACATTGACCGACAAAACCTTAAAGCACAGTCCCATGAAATCTTTTTAAATACTTTCTACAACAAATATTACGTTGTTCTGTTTTTGGTAAGGCCTTGACCTTGACCCAAAAACACAACCCACAACAAGATCTTACCAGAGACTTACTAATAATAACTACACACACAATTGACTAACTGAAAAACTTAAGATATTGAATATATAACCGTTTTTTATTTTAGTTACAGGACATTGATCTTGATCACATGATTCTCAGAACACAATCCTATTTAAAGATCTTCATAAGTACTGCCTATTAACTAAGTTTGGTTGCTCTATGTTCACTGTTACAAACATATAGTATGTCAATAATGAGTTTGAAATCTAAGAAAAGAAGGGTAATTATCCAGTCAAAATACCTTTCCTTCACTGTATCGTACACGTGATTGTGAACAAATATTTCAATTTTCAATGTGATATTTTTCATGTTAATTACATAAACGCAACATGAAACCCTCGGCAATGACAATATCTCGTCATTTTGTTCATAAAATCCGACGAGCTTAACATGATTTGAGTTTACAAATGCGTTGTAGTTGTTTTAAAGAACCCAAACTGATAACAACGACATCGACATATATATATATATATCGTTAGCTAGTATTCAAGAAACTAGAAAACCGTACTCTCAGGATCTTCCTTGCTCATCATTTAGTATCTATGAAGCCTCTTGACAAAATATATGGCTTAACATTAAGTGCGGTTTTGCATTTAGCTGCAAATAACAAATCCGAATGTAGTGCTTCGTGTTACGTGACTCCTTAAACGATCTTCAAACTTTGACATGTTGATAAATCAATTTAAACCCCAACATACATTATATTTAAATATATATAGCCATTTGTCGAGGGCGATCATCCCAAGCTTATAATTATCAGACTGCACCAATTCGCAGAATGCTCATGATCTCCAGACAATGACGCACGTGATTCAGACAACCTGTGGTTACAATGATTATATTCTATGAACAAATAAATCATATAATCATGTATTTTTTATATTTTTACCTAGATGTTTTCAAAGTCATTTGTTGCAGATTGGGTGTAAAACTTAAGCCTCAAGCTGAGGGCGTTTTCTGTACTAAGTTTAATTTTCAAGATTTAACATTACCTTATTAATCGATTTTTGATTCTCATGCAGTTAAACACTTTCAAAAGACTTGTTTACAAAGTTGGAAACTAGTCAGAAAATAAAGCTTCGGTCTTTAGAATAATAGTTTACTTTACGTCTCAAAATCGTCCTTCATCTGTTCATCTGTTCTATCCATCCCTCTTCATCTGTTCATCTGTTCTATCCATCCCTCAGAATGTGACGATGACCGAAATTATGTCATTGCATTATGCTCGTTATGTGTACTTTTGCTGAAATAAGGCCTATATTCAGAATATATATAACAACGAGATAGTCTGCAATTAATAAGGAGTTGGATACTTACGATGTTAGTTTAATTTAAATTCATAATTGATCTTTTTATTTCAAAGCAAACATCACGAGTTGGTCAATTAATAAGAAATATACAGTACTAATTGGTTGTGACGATTACCATGACTCAAACATGTTTTAGGACAATCTTAAATGACTGTTTCTTTTAAAGATAGCTTCAAGTGTCGGCCTAATTAAATGACATACACAGTAATACATGGACATTCAGTTAGGAAAATAACAGTTAAGAACATGTTGTTCAGGCAATAGGGGTCATGGAGAAATGCAATGTTAAAAGCTGCGTAAAATGCCAATTGCAATTATTCAGTACATTTGATTATTTTCAGATGCCAATTCACAATGCACAACCGAATTACTTAACAGTCTAGAAAGCAGAAACCCGCACAAAACAGACAGCTTTGGCGATGTCGATGACTCTTATTTGAGCACCGGTTGGTACTATACACATAATTATTACTGGTTGTCAGATGAGGAACCAGAAGAGATTGGGGTTTGTGGGGCACTTTACCCTATATATCTTGCAGGTAATGGACTGAAGGACGGGACGGGTGTGTTTTCTTTATACGCGTACACGAATACTGCGTTCAAGATTAGCACACTGTTATAATGAAGCATTGTCATCATTATTGAAAATAATATACTGCTAAACATCTTGTTCCAATTGAACCAAAGCATTCTGTTTTTCTTACAGGTAAGCAGGCCGTATTAACATCTAGTTACTCTGTTATCCTTGTATACGCATATTGTTTAACCAACATGTCTGTATTGGTGTGAGCTCTGTGATACATAATCTGATACAAACAGTGCATAGGTTCAAACAGTACAAATGTTCTGCCTGAAAGTCATTCAGAAATAACCTATGACTGCCAACTGCTCAATCGTGCTAAATGCTGCTGAGGTGTTGTCAGTACGTGGTGAAATGAATAACAGGAAGCTTGGATTTCTAGGTCAGTTGGTTCGATTCCCGTCGAAATATCTGTTCAAGCAAATATGTGTGCATATGATTGTCCGGTATGACTCTGGGATAAAAATAAATATGGGTATATGCTGGGTTTTACCTGAATACAAACTGTATGATTCTCTCGTAACATTTCTCAAAGCAGCTACTTTCCCATCAAAAAGAACGTTGAATTAAATTGTACTAGCAAACACTTGGGAAAAGGAGCTTGCACAACGAAAGGCAAACAACAACAAAAGTTTACACTTACATACCTTACTAGACTGTTTAACGCAGACCGCCTATGTATGTTTTTTGAAATGTTAAGGGGAAACTTTATTAACCGAAATATATGTTATACAGCAGTGTACATTCTATGCATGTTCCTTTTTTTCAAATTAACCGCTAAAACGTAGCGAGTGTGCAGAGCTTGTGGATGACATAGTGCGTATGATATGTTTCTGCTCAGCAAATGATAACATTCGCAACATACTGTGGACACAAATTATAGAGTCATCTGGTATGAATGTATCTCATGAAAAAGATGCATTTACCCAGATCTTAGACTGCATCGCTGAACTCGAGGTACATAAAGCGCGGGATAGTTGCTCAGCATTGTGTACCTTGGCACCGGATCGGAGTGTGATAGCCATTATTTAGAGTATGTTGTTAATTTACCCTTCCAAATGTGCAATATACTTTTGGCACCAATGTAGAAAGTTTTCAGCTGTATGTATTTGATGAACATTGGAAAGGGTGCACTGCCACCTGACTGAGAGGAAAACAACTTATTTGTTATTAAATATTATATATTTTGAATGCTAAATTAATGACTATATGTATAATTGTAATTCAGTCGTTCATTTATTCATCCGCTCACTCGTTCGTGTGTGTGTGCTTGTGTTCGTTCGTCCATGCTAAGACCCGTTTTATTATTATAATGAATGGTTTCTTCATTGGTTAGTCGACTGACTTCTCATTCATCCAATCATTCATTCATTCATTTATTCATTCATTACTCATTCATTACTATTATTCCATACATTCATTCAATGATATATTTCATTAAATCACTCACTCAGTCACTCAAATTTTATTTACTCACTCATTCGACTTTTATTCACTCATTCACCCGATTACATCATGTATTTATTCATTCATTTATTCATCTATCCATTCATTCATACATTTGTCGATTCATTTATTTACTCATTTATTCACTCCTTCCGTAACCATCCTGCTTTGCATCAAACACACCAACTCAATCATGCCATGTGTGTGACCTTACTTAATTCATAAGGTCTATTATTTGGTAATACAACCAAAAAAATACAACTTGCGCTAGCCTCCAACAAGCCACTCACCCACATATTAAATATTCATCGGTGTTTACATTGTATTTTTATGTTCGATCTTTTTTAGCTCACCTATGCACGAAGTGCAAGGTGAGCTATTGGGATCACATTTTGTCAGGCGTCCGTGCGTCGTGCGTCGTGCGACGTGCGTCGTCAACATTTACCCTTGTTAACACTCTAGAGGCTACATTTTGCATTCAATCACCATGAAAGTTTGTCAG
>JAUELF010259665.1:0-11420 GCA_031471495.1 Clinocardium nuttallii | reverse complement strand
TAAACAACATAAGACAGCAGTCAGATAACTTTACAGCACATAACGCATTTATAAACTCTTTGCTGGCGAAGAATGCACAAATAGGTCGAACATTCGAATATTCGAATACTTTGTGATCGAATATTGGAATACTTATTTTGGTATTCGTTGCCATCCCTAGATATTACTTTGTTTCCTCATACACATCGCAGAAATGCTAAATTTATGTAAGAACCTATAATGACATTAACACACTAACAATGTGTCGGCTTTCCCCAAATTTATAAAGTCGATACTTTTTTTGTTTTATAGTTCCCTTTATTATACATGTATTTGTATTATGGGTAAATAAAAGAAATCCTTGTACGTAACATACACTATACATTTACAGACCTCATTGAATATAAACATGTTTTCACAAACATTACACCTTTAATATACGCCGTGTTTAAAATGGCATTTAGTCGTTATATTTATGCAGTTAAATAAATACCCCATATATATATATATATATATATCAAATACATCCGACAGGAGAGATCGGTTAATTTACAAATTGTAATGAAAAATTAAATAAAGGGTCGATTTGTTTTTTTACCGATATTCAACCCATTCAAACCATTTACAATGTATTGATTCTAGAACTGTAGACGGTTGTTTGAATCTGTCCAACACGACCGCCAAACATATTCGTACAAGTAATTAAATAAGTAAATCTGTTATTATAGTGACATGTGCATAACGAAACAAAAGTATAACAAAATATAATAATTATAAAACACCCGGCCGCCTGGGCCTATATGTCACTGTTAAGAAAACAGATATTTACATAGTGAGAACATTTTACTGTTACTGTTATAAACACATGTGCATGTCTATAACAAAGATAGGGGACGATATTGGTGCCTGTTTGTTATATTACATATAACCAATCATATTGTATTTTTTTCGATGTATTGCGTATACAACAGTATGGTGAAATGGGTCTACAACTGTAGATGGGGGATGTATATGTCGTAGACGATCGCTGCAAATTTCGTATATTTCTATGGAAGAAATAGGAAAGGGGTTTAGAACCGGTTTATTTGATATCATTTTGGCACTTAATATGCTGTGTATTTCTGATAAACATATTGGCCTTTAATCTGCAAGAAAATTACGGTAGCAGTTCGATATGTCTTAAATTGAAGCATACAATCTATAAGCAAGTATAAAAACATAGTAGCAACGTGTACCTATACGCAGTCATGTCGACATACGTTTACTTTCGATGAAAAAGATGTATTTACATTCGAGAAAATTGAACCATATAACCAATGGACATTTCAAAACGTTCAATTTTCCGCATTGTTTTCTACTCTTTATTAAAATTGAACTTGTAGTTTTTTAGGTGAATAATGTATTAGTTTTAAACAAATAAAAACGTGTCTGTGTTACGAGAAGTATATTTAATATGATGTAAATAGTCTAAACTTATTCGTTCGAAGGATGTTTTCTATGTTCAAATGCATCGTTAAGACATGTTGAAACTTTATATATAATTGCTAGATTGTTTGTTTATGCATAACTATAGAACATGGAGATATTCCACTTATAATTCACTTTTTTCCCACCACTTTATATGCTATGAATGCGTAATATGTTAATGAGAAATATATGATATATCATTTCACCAATATTAGTTTATTTCATCTTATACATGACAAATGGACTCACCTTTCTGTTGGTAAACAGCTTAAATTACCGCACTATCTATACTCGAGCATTCCCCTTGATACCAGAACTATTGCTGTCTAGAACTGCCCTTGAAAGTTGTCAAAACCGTTACATCAACCGGAGTCACCTCTGTCAATCACGTATATAAATGCATGTGCTTAAACACGGACGTAAATGGTTTTTTTTTAAAATGCTTCGGGTATTACCTTCTTTCACGCGATCAATACCGCCGTGGTGATTTTTTGTTGTAAGAAGATTGGATTTCAGCATAATACTTTTGATATCGGTTTTTAGATTTATTTCGGTTTAACCCCGTTTTAATATATGTTCATTCAAGTTTAATAACCTGCTTCCAATTGAAATATCCTTATCATTACAGGTGTGCAGTGCATATGAATACGCATGTCAGCTATTCTGCTATCCATGAAACCAGAGTTGTTTTAAATACGTTTCAAATGTCGAGCGGATATATACGGCATGCACATATTGTGCCGCATTATTTTGTACAACGTCATAACACATGTTCCAAAACGTGTTAATACATTTGTTAACTTCTATTAGTTTTTCACCAAAGACTGTGAAAAACTGAGATAATGTTAAATATTTATCCCCGAGTATCCGTAATTCGTGAGTGTAAGGCTTCAACTACTCAACATGCAGACTGCTTCGTTAAATATACGAATGTGTATGTCTTACCTGAAAGATGTATCTATTTCCTCCAGGTTTCGAGCAAAACATCATTTGAAAACTAGTCCGAAGCCAAATGTTCGTGACGTCATTATTTCGGAACTTTGCAGTTTCAACAAAGGCATCACATAACAGTGGCTATATATCTTAACATATTAAAAACTAAAAAACAGAAGCAATTAAACATTTTATAATTTTTAAAAACATTTTGAGATAATCATTGATTTAAATATGACTTTTTTTTCTCCACTTTAAATTTTCGATTTCTCATTTTCCTATCCCACTGTGTCAAGTTGCAAGGATGTTTGGTACCCTGTAAGCATCTAATTTTATATGATCACAAAAACGAATATAGACTTCAAAACTACAATATATGTAATGGCATGTCAATTATACATTTCTAGTAATTTTTCATTTCTTTGCATAAGAACCTTTAGGGATGTGAAATGCGATGAAGGATTGCATTGACCTAATTAGGTCAAACAAATCACATGACACTGGCCGCCGTTTTGTTAACAACAAAGGACCCTTCTCGCGGTAAATGTTCATGTCCGATTTTTCGTCTGTTGAGGGGTTAAACATGTTCTTTAATTTTGGTATATAAAAAATAAGGGTATTTTGGCTACTTCTACCATGACAACAAATAACAAAACTGTTTAAGATGTATTTTATTGTAGAAATATGTCAGCAAATAGTTCGGCAAATGGGAAACAATTTGACAGTTCTAAATCGGCTGCAAGAACAAAATCACGTGATATCAGCGCGTGAATAATAACCTAACGAATAATGGATGCTCACGAATACTGAAGGTACTACGATAATTGCTTAACTTAGCATTGCATAATCTTATCCGTCTGACCATTGCGAGGCACGTCCTAGTAAGCCATAAACTATTTGAAGTTAAACCTTTTTCAATCAATATAATTTCATTGATATAAATCTTCCATTGTTTAACTTGGATGATTTCAGCGTAGTATGGGAAAGGGTTAACACGGCCAGTGTTTGCACACTCCACGAAATAAGCGTGATTGTGTACATGTACCTCATACTAATTTAGATATGGTTGACACTTCAATGTATAGGTATATATCATAATTGATTTGAACAAAATCATCGTGCTGTATCAGTAATACTGTTTTAATATATAAAATATATATTTTGGGAACGAATGATTTCAGAGGATGTTCAAGTTATAAAGAAGAAAACACATTTTAGAAAATAAAATGAAAATTAATTATCTTACAATTTCACCGAAAATCACCCTAGAAACAATTGTCTTCCTATTTCGTCCCTTCGATTTACTTCAGTTTTATCACGCACACCTCTCACATACATATACAGGGTTTTAGCGAAATATAGTTCTGTTCCAGTGTTAATTGAACGTTGGCCTGGTGCATGGTGGTTCAACATAGTTCGATCTGTTCCAATATTTACTGAACATTGGCTGGACATCGGTTGTTAAATATAGTTATGTTCCAGTGTTAATTTAATGTAGGCCTGGTCATTAGTTGTTAAATATAGGGTCAAATCACTCGTAGTACAGACAACACACACCAGTATTCGTATTGCTTCATAGACAAAAGGATCATAAGGACTTTGCGACGCAAATATACCGATGCCGTTGAGACGTCATATCTAGCATATTTTTGTTCGAAACCATACCCTTTCGACATCGAATAAGGTTATTTTGAAATGCTCTCTAGAGCCGCAAAAGCTCATGTAACGACTATGGCTATTTCTTATTCAAGGATCGTCTACTATTACACCGGCCCGACTCTGTCGTTCATTCTTTCCCATGCAAATGTCGTTTTTGCTTAATTCTAAAATTAAGTAAAGTAAACAATAAAAGGTGGGATAAAATGCTGTTTTATTTGTTAACATGGAATTAGATAAACTGATTTATGAAATAGCATTTGTAAATGTTTGCAAACATATTTTTGTTCTTGGTATTAGTAAAATGATGATATATATCCAATATGTTGTTTTAATGTATTGATTCTGTCGAACGTAATTGTGCAAAACGTTAGTTTTATCGATGTTAACTGTGCTAGACATGCAGTGATATTGCTTTATGATTACGTGTCGAATTTAATATGATACAAGAGTACAATTGTAGCATACATGAAAAGAACCTATGTTTGAGTCGTGCTCGCGAAAGTCAGGTATGAGAGCCGTTGAACAATAGTTGTTGGTTTGATTGATTTGTGTTTATGCCTGTACTTTAAGTTTTCAGTCATATCATGGGGGCCGGTTCACCTTCTCAAATGTTTCCTGGTTTTCCCACACCAACACTACACGAACAAACGTCTAAAGCAACTGACTGCCTTTCAACATATACTCTTAGCATATTGATGGAAGACGAATGACGCTTGTCCTCGCGACTTATGTGAATCGTCGTAAAGTATGTAGGCCGATAAAGGGTTCGAGGTCACAACCTTTTGATTGATAGGTCGAGGACTCTACCGACTGAGCTAGCCGGGCTCGGTCCTTTAAACAATGCTTATTGCCTAGCCTTGCGCCAACTAATTCATCATATCAGCACCTGATTCTGCCCGAACTCACGTTGAATGATGCACATTTCCAGTTTTGTCATCATAATCCATGGCCATGTGATCCGCGTCAAGCGAATTGGTTTTGCATGAGATATTCTTGCCGAAACTCCTCCTGTTATGACTTCACCCAGTAAGATTATCATATGCCATTTAGCTGCATTTCGAAAGGGTCTAGCTTTCCATGAAAGACAAAATAATCGCCATGCTCCTGGTGTATCATTTTCCTGTAAACGTATCCATCCACACAGGTTCAACGCTGTCTCTTTGTGTCCAAGATTGTGGTCCGTTTTCAGAAGGTGAGTCAGTGTTTGCAGAGCTGTGTCTTGTTGTGTCGTTTTCTTGTTTTTAGAATGAAGTAAATATTGTAGAAAATGCAGATAAATCCGTGAATCCACAGTAATCCAAAATAACCAGTAATTCACCAGCACTTCAAATTCGCATCGAAATAGTATAAACTCATTACGGAACATCTCGTATTGAAGAGCTTTAGGGACAAGATTGACCTGCTCAGGCAGAAATGCCATACAACCTGTTGTGCATTGTCGTTTGAAGTATTTGAATGACATGCCACTTTGTCTTACTTTTTCAACGAGAAAAGTGTTATTGTAACGAACCCTATGGTTGCAACCACACTCCGATATCACATATGGCTCTAAACTATTCTGACATGACACTAATATACGTTCACATTTCTCCTCAAGCACCTCGTATTGAATATACAGAGATGCTAATGCTAACTTTGATGAAATAAGGTCACAGTATGAACTATGAATTGTTTCGGGAATCAGACATACTTCATTTTCTTGTGACAAACATTGGGCAAACTTACACTGTTCATACTGTAATTGTATATGTGGAATTATAGAGTCAAGAGCCTGTCTAACATCTCTCGAATGATGTTCTGTGAGAGTGGTCGTACTTTGTAGATAGAACAGAAAGTGTATCGTCGCAATCACATGGCATGTAAATGTTTTAGACAACACATCAATGACTCGTAAAAACTGGTTCCTTACTTGGTAAACAGCTACACTAGAACAGACGTTGATTGCATATGTATTTATAGGACACGTACATCCAATGCTTCTCTTAAGTTCAGAACCATACACTTTAGATTTAAGCAGCTCACCTACATTATCACAAGTAAGTGTAAAAAGATAGGCTGATCTGGGTCGATACATTACACAGAGTTCATAATGTTGATTTTCTTGCGGGACGGCTCATATTTTCTGTATAACTATATGCATAAACGTAATAGCATACTTACACAACACATTGACACAAATAAAAACATGCATACATATTGATTGATTGATTGCCTAATTCGGGTTAAACGCCGTTTCAACTTTCAACAACTTTCCAGTCACATCACAGGTGACTACCCATGTGTTTCCTGGCTTTCTGACACCAGTACTCAACACAACAGTGTTTTTTAAGCAACTTATGCTTTGACACACAGACTGTTAGACCATTGGTGGAAGTCGAATGGCTCTTGTCTCATTGACGTTTATTAAACGTCGGCAAAGAACGAGCTATGGTTCGAACCTTTACTCCCTGGATTGTCAGCCTGTGTCGCAACCGTCTGAGCTGTCGAGTTTCGGCATACAAACCGACACTCATTCTAAAGGTACTTAAATCCAAACAGACAAAACTTTAATATGTTATTATCAATTTGAGTTTATTGCACTTTTCGATGCATTGTTAGTAATATCACGATATTGTTAATACGTCAAGATTAAACAATTCAAGCGTCTAAGGTCTAGCATATAAAAGCTTTAAGAGTAAACAATAATTATTCTTATTTCGGTATCGTGTTGCCCGAATTTGCATGCAATTATTCATTTATATATCAAGTGACAAACATTAAACCCCTTTACACTTAAATACATTGCTGTTTAAAACATTGTGGCAAAATGAGCAATTTCATTTTTTGCCACAATATTGTTTAACTCGATTAAATAATCATACTTTCATCTATAGAGAATTTCCATATTCTGCATAAATGTTTTCTAGGTCAACTTCTGTAGATTTGGTGTATGTGGGAAACGGTTTAAAAACAACTGCGAAACGTAAATTATCACCAAAGCATAATATAGTAACATGAATACAGATCGTCCGGATAATAATGATAATGCTGTTCAAAATGTAACAAATAAATGTCTTACAAAGGAGTGCGCGTCAGTCTACGCTTTGTTTGTGTTGGGGTTTAACCCTTTCCCTCATATAGACACTTTCTGGAGTCTCTGCAGCAGACAGCTTTTTAAAAACATAGTGACAAAAGAAGAAATTGCTCAAAACGAGCAATTTTTCCGTTTGCCACAATGTTTTCCACTTTTAGTCATGGGTTATACATTCAATTATAGAGATTTTCTATTTTTTGACGAAATATGTTCAAAATTGTCTGCTGCAGAATTGTCGTATGAGGAAAAAGGTTTAACACCGTTATCAACCTTATTTCAGTAATTAGGGCGACAGTTCACATATTCACGATCCCTGTGGTAAGCAAATCATCACTTGGCTAGGAATTGTGCTTTGCCCAAGGACACACCATCATGACCGCGGGCCGCGACTGGGGATCGAACCCGGGACGCCCGGTTCCAAATCCCCGACGCTAACACTCGAGCGGTGCGGCTTCCCATGGACGCCTGCACGAACAGTGAAGACTCTTCATTGTCCGTCTACAGTCTAGAGTTGTTTAGATCTAACTCCTGCCAACAAGTATTGTAACATTTTGAACAGCATAATTAATTTTAAAAACAAAAAAAAAATCGTAGAATTACCTTCGGCAAAAGAAACAATAGCTGCAGAGGAAAGATGAGCGGATAAAACCTATATCGTGAAGAACTAACCACGAAATACGATAACCGACCTTCGAAACGCCGTTTTCAACAATATTTCAGTAATATCACGGCGGTAATCTCGCCTCATGTCGTTACTGGAATATCTTGTAAACATATATGCGTTCCAATTAAGAGTTTAGGTACAACTTAGCACTAAATAAGGTTGGTGGAACTCGAGCCTTGTCGTCCCATCTCGAAGGTCGGTGTTGGCATTTACGGTGAAGCCAAATGAAAGCAAAGGATAGCAAGCAGATATTTTTCAAACTATTTATGAAAAATTCACATCTATAAATCTGTTATTATCTACGTATATGTAAAATATTCACATCTATAAAGCTGTGTTTATCTACGTAGATATAACATATTCACACCTATAAATCTGTATTTATATACGTGCATGTACAATATGCACAATATAAATCTGTGTTTATTTACGTCTTTGTAAACTATTCACATCTATAAATATGTGTTTATCTACGTATATGAAAAAATTCACATCTATAAATCTGTCTGTGTTCATCTACGTATATGTCACATATTCACATCTATAAATCTGTGTTTATCTACGTATATGTAAAATATTCACATCTATAAATCTGTGTTTATCTACGTATATATAAAATATTCACATCTAAAAATCTGTGTTTATCTACGTATATGTAAAATATTCACATCTATAAATCTGTATTTATATACGTATATGTACAATATTCACATCTATAAATCTGTATTTATATACGTATATGTACAATATTCACAATATAAATCTGTGTTTATTTACGTCTATGTAAACTATTCACATCTATAAATATGTGTTTATCTACGTATATGAAAAAAAAATCACATCTATAAATCTGTCTGTGTTCATCTACGTATATGTCACATATTCACATCATAAATCTGAGTTTATCTACGTTTATGTCACATATTCACATCTATAAAGTTGTATTTATATACGTATATGTAAAATATTCACATCTACATATCTGTATTTATCTACGTATATGTAAAATATTCACATCTATAAATCAGCTTTGATTTACGTATATGTAAATTGTCGCTCTACGTATATATCACACATTCACATCTATAAATCTGTGTTTATCTACGTATATGTACAATATTCACATCTTTAAACCTGTGTTTATCTACATATATGTAAAGTATTCACATCTATAAATCCGTGTTTATTTACGTATATGTAAAGTATGCATATCTATAAAGCTGTAGAAAGTAAAGTCAAACTTTGTCACAATTAGCATTAACAGCGGAAGTTTTAATATTTCAAAAGTTTTTATCTCAATCTGGAGTTCAGCACCTTAAAGCCACCTAATCAGCAGATGCGATTGATTTGTTAAAAAGACTGCAATTTACACTTGCAATGATAGTGACAATGATACGACATATTTAAATCATGGTTGGAAAGGGAAGCATTGGTCAAAATGAACGTTATGTGAGCCGTCTCGCGAGAAACTATGCGTCAACCCTGATCACCCTAAGGATGCCGCACAGGCTTACCAGGACAGACACCTTTCACCTCTTGCGAATGTTCTGCTTTAGGAATGATAACTCTATACTTCTATCCCCCTGGGACGGAATGTGTCGGCTCGGATCAGTTTGCGCAGACAGTGCATAATGGTCTGGTCGATGCATTACGCAAATGTCATAATGTTGCTTTTCTCGACGGGAACGGCTCACATCAGACTAAATCGCGTTTTAAATATCCACGTGGCCGCTTTCCAAATGTAGATATTTGATGACAGATTATTTTCGTGTATCGAAAAGTAAGTCGAAATGTAAGTACTTTTGGAAATCAATCCATTTATAGAATGGAGATATGAGCGAATAGTAGCTGCTGAGTTACGTACATTCTGGGACTACTAATTCTGGGAAGAGAAACGAATGCGATAAGTTTTTTAACGCTATACAATATGCTTGTCGTTCCTATCGATCGATATTTCGCATTATCTACACGCTTATCGAGGTTTACGTACACGAACAATTTTTGTGTAAAGACGACAAGCAATTGGGGCTTATCGCTCTCGTTTTCCTTCCCCGTATTATTTGTCCCAGTTAGATTCTAAGTCATTTTATGTTACAATATCCTCCTATTTTCACGTTGCACTAGCGCAAATGTTAGCGAGTTCTTATTATAATTCGTGAAATTCGGATATAGTTCCAGATCGCTAAACCTAAAACTTATAACACAAATGACTATGCAATAAAGGATTGATTAGGGAACTCACCTTGTTGGCTGTTGAAATCGGACTGTGCTAACAAGACTCGATCCGACTTGTCCTTGTTTCGTCTGGATTTCTTTGGTCGTTTGGGTCTGTTAGGTAATCGAAGACCAATCAGCATACGGTTTCTGCTAGCTGTAACGAAAAATGACAAAACATTTCTTTTACCAGATAGAACGATTGATTGATTGATGTTTAATGCCGCTTTCAATAATGTGTTAGTTTCCTTGGTAAGTTACCAGTACCTTGGTATGACTAGACGGGGATCGAACCGGGACTTCCGGCACCCGAGGCGGACGCTTTACCTCTACGGTCCAAGAGAAAACAACAACTAGAGCATGAAAGACACTGTAAAAAGACTGAGATTGGTTCCCCTTTAGGTGTTTGCGATCAGTGTATATAACTTGTAGTTCAATCCATTTGCATATGTTATATATTTTGTTATCATTTAATGTTCATTTGTATATATTGATATTATGTAACATACGTAATAAAATATGTTTAAACTAAAAATTAAGGTGTTTGCGATCAGTGTATATCTAGATCGGCCAGCGGGTGAACTGGTCACTGTGATATGAGTTTTCTTCGATCGTAAGTAAAGCACAATGGGGTTAGCGAAACTTCTGTTAAGCTGTATCAATTTGGATCTTTAAAGTGGTGTTTTCCGCACGTGTTATAAAAACGTCAAGGTTTTTTTCACAAACCACGGCCCAAAAGCAGGATAATTGACACGGTTATCCCCTCCCTCATACAACAACTCTGCAGCAGAAGACTTTGAACATATTTTGTCAAAAATAGAAAACTCTATAATTGAATGGATTTCCACTTTTATGACTAAAAGTGGAAAACATTACTGCGAAAGGAGAAATTTCTCTTTACGAGCAATTTCTTCTTTTGTCATTATGTTTTCAAAAATAAGTCTGCTGCAGAGGCGTCAAAAAGCGGCATATGAGGGAAATGGTTAATATATATTAAGTCAATATATGACGACATAATTACTCATCATTCATTATGCATTCAATCGTTTTTAACGTTTAACTCGAGAAATAATCATTTAAGAATGTCCGTGTTAAATGTAAAACCTAGTCTTCTCGAAAAGTTTAGATCCTGATAAGTCTGCGCATCCGAGCTAGATCTACAGTTTTCGTCAATCACTTCACGAGTGTTTCGAAGTTCTCGTAGTTGTGTTGACTCAGATCAGACTATGGGGTGTACAGGATATTATCTGAACCCCAAAAGTCACAAATACCAACGTGTACCTTTTTGCGAGGGCAGGTTCATTTGCCAAGCTACTAAATAATTCATGGGTATAAAATACACCTGTTTAACTTAAAAGTATATATGTCTGGATTAGTAAATGATACATTTAGCCGTCCCACGAGACTGTCAACATTGTTGACTTTGCGTTA
>JAUELF010259654.1:0-11420 GCA_031471495.1 Clinocardium nuttallii | reverse complement strand
GAACCCCAGTTCTTTGTATTGTAAAGCCGGTAGTCTGTAGATCATCAAATTCTTCTGAACACTCCGACTTCCCACTATAAATTAGTGCCACAACCTATATACTGTCTTTAACCGATTCAGACGACAAGCTGTATCCCAGTTAGAAGACATGAATTCCGTTATGATCTGAAAATAGAAAAAAAAACCATACATGAATTCGAAAAATAGTTTCAAGGCATAAATTATTTACATATTACATGCATGGGTTTATAAATGTAATGAATTGTAAACTTTAAAGTCTTTATAATTAATCAATAACATTTGAGGATTTATATATCGCCTTTTCACCAATATAAACATATGATATATTTTTTCACATTGATAACAAATGAAATGATATCTGGTCAGTATGTTTTTGATTCTGATTCCCACATTTTTGTAAATACACACATTTCTAATTGCAGCTGGGGAGATGTCACACTGAAAAAAGATGGGGAAGATGAATTTCTTGAACTAAATGAAAGGCAGACGAAAACTAGAACTGGGGAAAATGTTGGCGACATTAGAAAGATTAAACTAAAAATGTTTGCTAGTGGCACAGAAAGAGATCCAATAGTGATTTATAAACTATATGCATCCCAAAGGCCTGCAAATTATTCCCTCCCAGATTTCCCATTTTATTTGGCACCTCGGACTGTTGCTAATAAAACTAACCAGATGTTTCTTCGGCAGAGGATTGGAATGAAAAAGCTAGGAAAGCTAATGAAAACAATGTGTGAAAAAGCTGGTATAGATGGAAAGCGCCAAACTCAGGAAACACCTGGTCCAGAATTGAGGGATGCCAATATCCCTCCAACAGAAATTATGCAAATTACTGGACACAAGAATGTCCAGTCTGTAATAAACTATTCATCCATTTCAGAGGAAAACCAGAAACGCTGTTCCAGTACTATGTCTAGTACGAATACAAACACTAATAAAGAGGGTTACGCACCTGCTACTGACCCATGTAGTAATCAGTTCTCAGATCAGGTTGATCTGTCCGTTGCTCGTCCTGATTTGGATACCTCCTCAGCTCCTTCCATTCCTACCCCACCCTGTCCAGTATCAATATCAAGCATACAGCACGATATTCCAAATTTCAACTTCATGACCAATAAAACTACTGTCACTAGTCAAATGCCGCCCATATTCTATGGAGCTGTGCTAAATGTAGGGTCTATTAACTTCTTCCAGAACTCGAATACACCAAATAACTCGTAGATGATTTTAACTTTTCAGGACACGATGTAAACATCCTACTCTTGAATGTGTAAAGTCCCTCAACACGTTTGTGTATTCATCGAAGCGAGGAGGAATTGGGTTGTTATTGTAAATAATTAATTATCGTTTAGTGTTTATGTTATTACAAAATATATTTATGTCTATAAAATATGAATACTGAATAGATAAAACGTCAGAAATTGACGAGAATAAACTGGACTACTTTCTTTCTTTGACATATTTGTGTACTTTGGTTTAATATTACTACGCGTAATTGCGGTTGATAGCCGAAGTGCTAGTCTTTCAATAATTAAGGATAATGTTCATTTTAATAATTTTATTTAAAATACGCTAGTTGCTAGATAAATAGAATATTATGACTATTGTCTTTTGATATGGATGTTATCGGGATCGGGTTAGGATTATTGATGAATCCTAACCCTTGCCCGATAACATCCATATCAAAAGACAATAGCATAATATTCTCTATAAGTACTACCAGTATCATTCACCCGAACACCAGCGCATCAGTCATAATGCTAGCCCCGCAAACCCAGCGCACCCATACATAAACCTAACAAGGAAGTGTCGATTTATCTCTACATTGATAAACATTTAATCTCTATCGTTGTGATTGTTAGTAACTACGAACA
Organism: Clinocardium nuttallii; assembly: GCA_031471495.1. Classification (NCBI taxonomy): domain Eukaryota; kingdom Metazoa; phylum Mollusca; class Bivalvia; order Cardiida; family Cardiidae; genus Clinocardium; species Clinocardium nuttallii. The sequence continues at coordinate 9,525 of JAUELF010259654.1, read as the reverse complement.
GCGTTTTCAGGGTACATCGTTGGATTTATGACACATTTAAAGCAGGTCACTTAATGCAGCCTGTGGTCAATTAACTGTAATATAAGACACTCATTTTGTTTCAGTCTAATGTCACGAAAATGTACCGATACTGTACAGTTTGCGGATAACAATTAACATATACAAACTTACAAATAACACTTTGAACACAATGGTCACGCTATGAATAATTACACGAGTTGTTTCGATGAGGTGTCATTGGTATATGGTTACATGTAACAAAGGACCAATTGAACTCGTTGGTTACATTATAAATAATCTATGGTATGTAGCGGGTATGATGTGTCGGTAATATCACCCTGAATGATTCTCCAACGTATTGTACTTTTCGTGTTTTTGCAGAGACATGTATGGATATATGATAGAGTACTACATTAACAAGACTGATCACAGTCTTCACCAAGTCATATATGACGCTTAATTATGTTTCTGAATGCATGTACATTGTGATTTTCTGCATGTTGTCTATCGTATTGGATTGTCTATGTTTTAATCTGTGTTGCAACATACATCAGTCGGTTTTCATCAATTGATTAAAATCCATATATTGGAGATATGATTTGATATAGTCCTATGGTAGGAAAACCTTGCAGCTTGGTTGGCCTGACCGCCGTGATGCATGAAACCTTTCTGTCAACGTTGAGGCGACATTGTAACCATCTCCCTGAAGAACAATCTGTAGTCGGTTTCTCGTGATATTTAGTTCACTGTGCTTAACCTTGTCTCTGATACAGGAAACATATGGGACAGTTAACATCCTTACCGATTTTAAAGAGAAACAGACGAGTTTTAAAATAGTTTATCCGTTGAAAGGGTAAATGTGTCGTTATCTTTTAACCCTTTCCCTCATATAGACGCTTTCTGACGCCTCTGCATCAGAAGGTTTTTGAAACCAAAGTGACAAAAGAAGAAATAGCACACAACGTGCAATTTATCCTTTTGCACTTTAAGTCATAGGTTAACCATTCAAGTATAGAGATTTTCTATGTTTTGACAAAATATGTTCAAAGTCTTCTAATGCAGAATTGTCGTATGAGGAAAAGGGTTAACTGTGTCAAGAGTGTCATGTGAAAAAGAATGGCCACTTTTTCCACTTTCCATTGTATTGCAATATTTGTATTCGACGCTTAAGCGGAAGACAACTTTTAATGACATTATGGACAAAGCATTTCACGTGTTGGGTGGTGATGTTATTATAAATATTTTGTTTTGATTTAACTGCTATAAAGTGTCCTAACTTTACTGACTTGTGTAAACTATCAATCAGAATTGTTTTTAACAGGAATATAATCGTTAAAATGATTGTATGTAGTTTTGCTTACTATAATCAGTTTGCATTGGGGTAATTTTAAAATAAATCTGGTGTTGCATGCACCGAAAATGGTCGTTTCATGTTCTGTTTTCGCTTTCAGCTTGAAACATAAACATGGATCTATACATTGTCATTACCGCGTGCATCCTTATTTGTGGGACACTTCTATACAGATACGTACTGTCTGATCAACACAACTCATCGGAAATTCCAGGAACGAATATGAATCCAGTTATTGGTTCGGCTTTGAAATTAAAACCGGGACATATTCACGAGCAATTCTACGCATTTGCCCGCCAATACGGAAAACTGTTTACAGTACAGATATTCGGGGGGAAATTACTCGTCTTGAATACAGTAGATCTAATTAACAAAGCATTTGGTAGGGATGGCAAAATATTTAACAACCGTTTCGAAACCCAGATAAAGTACATCGTAGCCTCAGAAAATTATTTGCAAAGGGACTACATGTATATGACGACGGTGTGTCTAAGTTCGAGCAAGTGATAAAGCATGAGATTAGCCGTCTGTTGAGGCAGATAGAAGGGTTCGATGAACAGGAGATTGAATTGACGTGTCTTATACGAAGGTCATTAATAAACGTGATGTCAATACTGGTAAGTATAACTGGTTTATTTTCGAAATCATTGCGACGTCTGGCCGTTTGTCTGCATTACCGTTCGGCGGTGACTTAACAGGTTTTATTTTCTGAAGATAAGCATGCCACCCATGTGTTGCTTCTAACACTTTCGTTACATATCTTTGGGTTTGGTCATTCATGATCAACGTCAAGAATAGACATCCTGAAAAGAAGGTCTCGACCAGCGAGATCCTGATGAGCCTGCGACAACGCATATTGTCAGGTTGGTCTTTGTGTTATTCGTTTTCTCATATATTCTTCCTAGAATTTGTGTTATCTAACATGGATCATTAGTCAACTCTATAATAGACTTTGTTAAAACCACCGTGTTATATTCATTTAGTGTAGTATATTGTGAATAGTTGCCGTTTGTCCTGAATAGACTCGATCAATAAAACTTGACCGTGAACGCTTTGCTGTGGTTCAGTTTCGATACAACCTTAGCATTGTCCTGTGAAAGGCGAGATTCGTGAATCTGTGAATATCAGAAAAGTTGTAGCTAACAGAAAAACATTTTCAATACGAAGATGAATATGTCTATGACAACAGTGATTACAATTTATTATTTAAGAAATAGGAGTATTTTATTAGTGTGACATACTATTATAAATGACGTCCTCTTACTGTACTAGACATATAGGCATCGCAGGTCTGTCTACATACAATATATCAACAGTCTGGAATGCTTAATCTGACTTGCATGATGGCTTAACTGTTGTCATATGATCCGACTTTAGTTACAATACGCTAAAGCCCAGGATACTAGATCGGCAATTCGGAAACTTTACCTGACAGGATCAGATGTTAGAACATATTTTAACTAAGAGTGTATGTAAGTAAGTAAGTAAGTAAGTAAATCATTTATTTCAGTGACATGTGTATAAATGAATTTAATACATATATACAAAAACATATAAATAAATACACCCGGCCCGACGGACCAATTAGTCACTATTAATATACATTATAATATGGCAAGCGAAACTATAATTTAAAGATTAAAGTTTTATAGATATAGGATATGAATAAAGATTAAATAAATAATGTCATTATTAAATTTGATTAATGAAAGTATGAAAATCACATGAACATATATATATATGTACAGTTACATAATGAAAATGTTGAAGTGATTTAATGATGATTCTTAATTATAAAGTTCTTTTCTTCTTTTTATGAATGTATGTATGTACCTGTTTTTACAGCTTATCGGGAAAGAAGCAACAGACGATGACGTAGATCAGTTTAATCAGTTCTCAAGAGGGGAAGCGTTTATCGATACTGTATTGTCCTCAGACACAAATACGAGACACATACATGTATATAAGGTTGCACAGGCGAAACAAGAACTAATGAAAAGATACTTCTACGATGTTAAGGTAAACAATAAATATCGATTAATTATAGCATGTAGTGGATTCGATATGATTTCAGTCTCAGGATCTTTAATTTTTCTAGACAAATCGAGCTCTATTGGCATGTCTATATAAAGAACAAGGGCAATAACTCGTCAATAACATAATTCGTCATGTTAGGTGTCAAACAACAGTTGCAGTCTGGATATTCGGACTTGGCGAGGTTCAAAAATATAAATATTGATACATAAGTTGGTTTGGGTACATGTTTGGGTAAATGGTTGATTTTAACGTTTATATTTGTGAAACGTAAGCTCTTAGTATGGGTTTGAAGTTTGCGCGGTTGAACCCTTTCATCTGGTCTATATGTTTACAGGTATGTTGTGAATAATAGTCTTTTTCTAATAATCCTTGCTCATCTTGATACAGGGCAACTCTTAAGATAATGTCTTAAGAACACTTTTATAATCAACTTTCTTGATATAAGTCACTAGTAATGTGTTTAGTAACATCATAGACATAGACATAGACATAATCTATTTCAAGTAGTTAGTCCAGCGGCACATTATACAATATAAACAACAATATTATAGGTTATTGGATCTTTATTAGAAAATATTGCATTGGGCGAGTTCCTTCGGCTAAATTACCCGAGGTTGCGAGGACAGAACTCCGTCGAAGGAACGAGTACCAACACATTATATTCCAATAATCATGCAATAACCTTTTTATTGTATACTGTGATAATGGCTATATTATCGTTTTGTTTGTTTTTAACTCTTCACCTTTTAGAAAAATGAACATTAACTATCTACCACGCTATTATACTGTCTTTCCGACTGTTGCTAGAATCGTTGAAAATATAATTTTCGAACCACCAATGTTGTTCCGAATTTGGTTTCCAATCGAAATTGAATATTCGACAAAATGTGAAATCCTTTTTATAACAGTGTTTTTCATTAGGAACTCGTGTATTGTCTTATTCTGTGTTTACTTTTGTTAGTTGTGTTATTTATTACGATTTAGATTCTCCTTTTTTGAACTCGCAGTATGTTCAGTAAAGCGAACAGACGTATTATATACTGCGTTGATAAACCTAACATATGTTTTGTTCATATGTAACTGAGAAACACCTATAATATATCGCCATAGACAATCAAAACAACTTTATAGATTACGCCATTCCAATCGAGCAATATTATGATATACGCGTCATATAATTAAGTCAGGAACTACGGAGATATTTTCAAACACAGCTAAAGCTAAAGCGGTAAACAGCCCAGATTTGTTTTTTTGTATGTCAATCGATGTTTCACTACGTGTCATATATAACAGATATACCAAACAACGTACTAAGAACCGTTTAAGCACAGTTTTGTCCTAGGTCTAAGGACTATCAGAGACTGATACCCCCTCTCTCCGGACCTTGCGCAGATCACGTCTGTATACTGATTCAAGTCCCGTCTGCAGACATACACAGCCTTAACCAATACATATGTTTTTTGTTTCATTTTTATTTGTAAATGTACCAAATTGGTATGTTTTAACCATTTTGACGGCGTCACTTGCCTGCGATGCACTAAGCCCTAGGCAGTAACAAAGTGGAAGTAGAAGTTAGCTGGCCTCTAAATCATCAAACGTTGGATGAGAGCGCTTTGTAACGTTACTGTATGGACAAAGTTCCGGCCTGGTCAGCACGTGAGTGCAATATCAATGCGTGCAATATCGATCCGTGCAATATCGACGGATACTGCATCCTTTTTCCAAATGGAAATTAGAAGGAAATATATCAAGGTGTACAACCAAATACAACATATCTATCCTTAATGCTTTCGTGTATCATTATATGTATGTGAATGGTATTGTTTGTTTTAGCATGACCTAACGATAACTTGTAATTTATGTATGGACAAGATACTTCTAGCTTATGTCCCAAATAAAAATTGTCTTCTGTTCTGTATCCATCCATCTTAATATATATTTTGTCCAGGACTCGGGAAAACCAGGATCCACACATGGACTTGTCGAATGGTTTCTGGCAAACCAACAGCAGGATGGTGAAGTACTTACAGACAATATCATACACACCGTCATCCTCACAGATGTTCTCTCTGCAGGTAAGTAATATACATTTACTTTCATGGTATACCCTACTGGATGACCCCTCTTTAATATAACATACACATCACTTGGTCTTCTCTCTGTCAATAAATATGATTAGAAAACCCTGAAGGTGAATTGACAAGTATTATTATTGTTCAAAAACTGTCTGCTTCAAATGCTGTCCATTTAAAAATATTTTGTTTATTGATTTGGTTTTATATACTAGTAATCTTGAATTTCACCAACTACTGATTGTCTTTTTGCCTATACAGAAATGGTTTATATTTTCTTCTTTTTCTTTAAAGGTGTTCTCACAACATCGTCATTACTCCCAAGCATAATACTATGTCTAGCTCATCATCCCGGGTATCAGAAGACTTTACAAGAGGAACTTGATAGAGTAATAGGTGACAACAGGGAACCATCCGTCAGCGATAGACACGATTGTCCTTTCACCAAAGCAGTTATCATGGAGACATTACGTTATATTACGCCAGTACCGTTTCTTCTACCTCATGCATGTTCCGAGGATACTGAGTTTGAGGGCTACAAGGTCAAAGCGAACACACAAGTAAGCTCTGATGTTATCTGTTTACATCTAAATGATATGCCATTGCAACATTGGTTGTCGTCTGCTTGGAAAACATGTTAGGTAGAAAATTGGTTTTCCTCGAACATACTTTCGATATAGGATAAATATCATTGTGGAAATACTGGAATGTTTGCTTAATCAAACAATTTCTTCTTCTGGTATTATTTTTCAAAATTCGTTTGCTGCTTAGCCTTAAATGTGGTTTATATATGGGAACTGGTAAGAAGCGTGTAATGTTGTACCAAAGAACGCGTTAAACACGAATCCTAATAAATGCCAATTTAAACGATTTTTTATGTCAATGTAAAACCATCTAGAGCATTTATGCTTTCTTTGAATCTTGATATTTTTTGAATATCAAATGACTAAGCCCATTTGGTAGGGGTAAATTCTGGTGATGCTTCCACACAACAATCCAAATACTTCAAATAGAATAGTTAAGCCTAATATTCTTGAGATGTATTAAGTTGAAAACTGGATAAATGTACATCGACAGCTTGATCGTATTCAATCAATATGTGGTAATTACTTGAATGACCTTAAGCTGATGAACGTTCGTTTTTCCTTCTAGAAAATAAAAAGCTGTTCCAAATATATACGGACAATAACAACTATTGTTGACTTTAAATGACTTACACATACACATCTTCGCTTGGTGCCTAAATGCTTATATTTCTCCATTTTACCAGGTATTTGGTAACGTTTGGTATATCCATCACGATGAGGATATTTGGGGAGATCCATGGGTGTTTCGGCCTGAGAGATTTTTAGATGGCAACGGGAAACCTTTACAAAACGACCATGTTTACACGAAAAGGTAATACATTTGGATAAACATATACATTATACATTCATGTTGTCATACATGTGGTTATAAGCAGTGCTGTGAGCAAACTAATCTTAGCGTATGTATGCCATATGTTTACGATTGGATAGCTTACCAATGATATCTGGTCCAAAAATAATGTTTCTCAAAGGTTTTTCTTGAAGTCACCTATGACACTTTGGCGAACTGCGTTGAGCTGAATCAAACTGTCCGGATGAATGTACATAGCATGCTGTTGGTTTGTTCTAAGGACACGACTTTCATAATTTTCGACAATATCATTGCATTAAGACTTGCTCGATATCTTACGCCTCAATTTATTATCCTTTATCTAAGTCATGAACTAATATGGTTAAAGGGTATACGTATTACATTTCTTTTACGGACACAATTTTCATCTATGTTTCAAATTCATTATTTTAAGGTTCGAGGTTAAAAGTATTTATCACGTATGAGAACATTATCTACCGGTTTATTAATGTATTTGCATGTACTTCCATTTACAATTGTATGTCGTTTGGTATAGGGCTTCTAAAGATATAAATGACTAGGCGTGATGTATATTTACTTTATTCTTTCAGTTTTATGCCGTTTGGTACAGGGCGTCGAATGTGCACGGGAATGGGAATCGCGACGACAAGGATTTTCCTTTATCTATCATTCGTGTTCCGTAAATGGAGTTTTGTGCCCGTCCCTAGAAAATGTGGGTCGTGTGACCCTAGGGTTGGCGACTTCCTATTCGAACTTTTCTTAAAACCGAAACCGTTTTATTGTTTTGCGAAAAAGAGAGTTTAAGAAATTATTAACATAGTTGACTAAATAATAATCACCGACAAACTGTTTAATTTAGGTTTTTAATAGCAGCATTGGATATGTCTTATCTTGATTGGTATGTTAATGGCATGTCTATATCGTTTATATAGATGCATATTCTGACAAATTCTGAATTCTGAAACGAAACACATATTAAACCAGGCTGAAGTGATAGGACTGAGAAAACTTATGTAAAAGCTCAATTAACCAATGGAAGCGTCTATATATGTGTATAGATTGCTATAAGGCTGAACAGATGGATACTCTGATATGAACACAAACTGTACATGATTTCCAAAGAGAACATTTTGCCATGAATGGGCACAGGTATCCATAAAGACAATTGCAACAAGAGTCATCGGACATTTTTCCACATGTAAAGCAACGCCCTCGTGACCCAAGGATCCCCGTACCACTTGACATGGGCTTTAGCGGGTCTTACCTTTCGAGTATACTGCTTGAGTATCGTCACTAATGTCTTCTTTCTAAAGGTGTTTCACGCCGCTTTTATGAAACTTTCAATATATCACTGCGTTGCCACTGGTTCTACTGGTCCATTTTTCCTAACACAAGCTAGTCAGTCGTAATGATTACCCCAGAACAATGAGCTCAACGGAGCGAAATATACTACTAGACCGCTGAGGTAGTATCAAGAGAGAAGACATAGATATTTGCAAAATATATGCTAGAAGAACTTGCTTCATAACCGATGTAATAAATATAAATACATTTAATCTTTGTTTTAGTTGTTTTCGAGCAAACTATATTTTTCTTCAAATTGCAGCGTTATTCCCATCGGGTGTGAATTATTTCAGCACATTCTACTTTGACTTGATTTCTTATGGGCTATGGGCTGCTATCATTGAAAAGATTATATGCTAAAACATCAACGGTGGATACTATCCTTATATACATAGAGCGGAAGAATTTAATTCCCACAAGCATTGCATTTCTTTGTCAAACTCCAAAGCGAAACAAGCTTGCCACATTTCGTGACTCTTTGAACTTCAGTTTTTGAGAATATGCCTGTTCTGTTTCAATTGGAATATTTGGCAATACAAGTCTAGATCTTAAACATACATTATCCGTGGTATCCGTGGAATAACCTTTATCAGAACGTTTATGCTTCTTTGCAGGCTTGATTAGTATAGGCATCAGTTGGACTATCCTGTAGTTCTGTTATATGTAAAGGAAAATACAAAACCGTTAACAGTTAGTTTATCCATGTGTCTGTATGCATGTTCGCCCGTCTGTCCAAGTTTTAAAAATAACTACCCCGTCTTCCTTTTTAATTTTTTACACTCAAAGGTCGTTGGAAGTTGACTGATACATATTTATGTCGGATAGTGTATCCATCAACAACTTACGGCATAATAAAAGTCCCAAACTAGGACATTTGTCCGTACGTACTTAAGAAAAAAAATATTCGTACCTCTGCCATTGCTGAACTCTAAATTGAATAATAAAAGTTCGCTTTACAATTTATATTGGGAAGCATTGGTAAATTGATCTTAACAAATATAATCCTCGTCGTGTTCGTTTATACATCTGAAATACCTCGTTTGGAGACTCATCATATAATTTATGATTGCAATTTGGAAGATGGATAATGTTGCTACATTTAGCGCCAAATCCTTTTTTTTTTAAATTTTCGACAATTTGCAATTAATTGGCGTTTCAAATGTTTGCTAAGTCAAACAGAAAAAAACGCCACACTCTTCCGCTCTGCTGGTGGTCAGTTTTCTCGTGGATCTTATAGGTTTTGGCCATTGCCACGACTGCTATTCGTATTGTAAGAGGAAAAGAAATATTAAAGGCTACGCTGGGGTTCAGGGATACATGTAT
>JAUELF010259643.1:0-11420 GCA_031471495.1 Clinocardium nuttallii | reverse complement strand
TGTCTAAAAGGGGAAAAGTTTGAAATAATAACTGTAGGCAAATGTTTCCGTTATCTAGATTATAGAAGAAAAACCTTGATACATGTTTCAAAGCATTGTTTCAAAAGGAGGAATTGCCCTTTGTCAGCAATTCCTACGTTTGCAAAAGAATACTTTCAATATTTTTTTGTAACTAAGTAGCTATAACGGAAACGATTCAACCCTTTCCAGTTAACACTTTTATCTCGCATGCAGCAGACGGCATTTGAATACATCGTGACACGAGAAAAAAATGCAAATCGTGACCCATTAATTTGTATTCTTTTTCACAAGGGTTTCAACTATATGTTTCCCCCTGGATGTAAGGCAATATTCCTCGTTAGCATTCATTTCTTGCATGTTATTTAAAATGTGTCCGAAAGGGAGAAAGATCAAAAGAATGACCATAGTAAAGCGTTTAAATATGAAAGAATTAATTGGAAACGTGTTTGAAAGCATTGTGTGAAAAGGAGGAACTGCTCAGTGTCAGCAATAGCTCCATTTTCAATGATATATTCAATATTCGTCTTTTATAGTATCACTGAAAGGATTCCGCTTTCATGGAAGGATGTAATCATTTTCAATTTACAGAAATGTCGCAGACGACACTCGAAAACATCGTGACGAAAGAATAATTACTTATCGTAGGCAATTTCTATTTTTTCCACAATGTTTTCAACCCCTTTCATTAATTAGAATTGTATTTACGTTAAGTTGCATATTTCTCTGTGTGAGTCGACTGTTGGAAACTAATGGGATCAAAGCACGGTCGACGTTACCTAACACCACTGACATTGAGGTCAATCAAAGTTCAGAGTGTGTTTCACGCGTTGGAACTATTTTGTCTCCGATGATTAATAAATGCAAGCGGAGGGGTTTTCGTGATTCGGTCGAACCAATGAAATCGTTGAAAAAGCAGATTATTACCAATCAAAACTCTAGTGTCGCGTACTTATTCAAAAGTGGACTGTGGTTGCAGCATTTAATCCGACTTTTCGAAAGCAGGCTAACAATGGGATAGTGGCGAAATATCTGATGCCGCAGCAAACTCTCCGTAGAATATAAATATACCGTACAATTCCTTCAAGCAATGGGTTAGTGGCAAGACGCCCCTTTCCCCCAAAAAACGTAAACGGAGAAAATTAAGCTCATTATGACTAATTTCACCTTTTGCCACAATTATTTCAAAAGTTGTCTGTTGCAGAGGCTCATAAACGGTATATACTCGTATGTGGAAAAGGGTTAAAACCGTAATTGGAGAAAACTGATCGCATTTTTTAGCAATTTAACCTTTTGTCTCAATTATTTTAAAAGTCGTCTGCTGCAGAGGCTCAGAAAGGATTTATACTCGTATGTGGGAAAGGGTTAACACCGGTTATTGAAAAAATCAAACTCAATATCAACAATTTAATCTTTTGCCAAATCGATTTTAAAAGACATATTTGTGGGGAGAATATTTAGTAAAGTGGAAAGTTCTATCTATAATTGATAGTATAAATACACACATTATTCAGCAATGCATCTTTAAATTCAGTCTCAACTAAATCAACCTCTCTTTAACACTACACTCTTGCGCATTGACCTACAATTTCAGCAACCATTCTTACTCAGCTACTCAGTGTCAGTAACCTTAAGTCTCAGACATCCTTGATCCTCATCTTGACTAAGTGTACATCAGGCACACTAATTCCTAGCCATTTTCAAGCGAACACCATCACTAAGTCTCAGACACCACCATCCAGACTAAGCCATCGTCACTAAGTAGCATCCACTATTTCGCAACCACTGAGTCGCATCAACTCAGTAACAGTCACACCTGTCACAGTCACGCCTTTTACAGGCACCGCGTCATAGTCACACATGTCACAGCCAACGTCACTCAGTCACAGTCCACTCAATCACAGTCACAGCTGCCACAGCCACCGCAGTCACAGACTCACGGTCAGTCACACACCTGTCACATCCACCGCAGACACAGTCACACCTGTCACATCCACCGCAGTCACAGACTCACGGTCAGTCACACACCTGTCACATCCACCGCAGTCACAGTCACACCTGTCACATCCACCGCAATCACAGCCACCGCAGTCACAGCCAGCGCAGTCACCCCCGTCACAGCCACAGCAGTCACAGTCACACCTGTCACAGCCACCGCAATCACCGCCGTCACCGCCGTCACAGCCACCGCAGTCACAGCCACCGCCGTCACAGCCACCGCCGTCACAGTCACACATGTCACATCCACCGCAGTCACAGCCACCGCCGTCACAGTCTCACCTGTCACATCCACCGCAGTCACAGCCACCGCAGTCACCGCCGTCACAGTCAAAGCCACTGATTCAATTAGTGACACCAACTCAGTCAAAGTCACAAGCACCGTAGTCAAAGTCACAGAGTCAAATCCACACAGTCACACTCACATCTACTTAGTCAAGTGAGAAATATTTATTAGAAATATCAGAAACAATGATGACCTGGCTGGGATTCGAACCCACAAAGCTTGCATTCACAAACACGCACAGTCAGCTGCTCTACCAATTGAACTACGAAGCTTCATACAGATCCATGTCATTACAAATTATGTATTTATTAAAAGTTAATTATCAGGTGTTATCATCGACACAAAGGTGTATATCATTATTATATAAGTATTCTTGTTGTGTTTTGAAACATTTTAAATTCATTACTAAATAAATATTAGTAAACGGGTTTAATCATCAATCACTGCCTGCAACCTTTAAATAGGTAAACGCATGAGCTCAAAGATAACACCGTCGTTGTAGCCTAGTGGCTTAGAACGAAGGACTTCAAACCTCAGAGTTCACTTTGCAATGGTTCGATTCTTATGCTAGGCAACTGTTTTTGTCTGTCTGTTTTTTTTTCTCAATTTGACCATCTCATCTTCCTTTCGGACAATTTCTTTAAATCGATCATAAGATGATTCCATTCATCTCCAATGTCAATGTACGTGTAATGTTGCCCTTAATGTTACAACGTATCATACTTTCACATATACTGGACAAAAAAAGAAACTTCCGTTTTGTACACATAGTATATATTGTGTAATATTAGCCTTGACCTGTGTTATCAGGATTCGTGAATTTTATCGATGTGTTCGTCGACAACGTGAAACTCGATTTACACGTGCATAATTCGTTCAACATGTCCCGTGTGGTATTCTGCCATTTCTTTGCTTGTCTTAGTGACAATGTTGTCAAGTGAACGAAAACGGTCCAAAATGTGTAAAGAAAATAACATTTTTTACATTGTAACATTTTTAGTATGTCAAGAATATCCAATAATTTACGCGAACGTGCGATTGGCATGCTTGACGCTGGTATGTCGACAGATGACGTTGCAATGCATGTTAGGAGTTCTAGTCGAGCGATACGAAATCTTCGCGCACGATTTCGAACGACATGACGCATCGACGACTTGCCACGTAGTGGACGTCCACGTGTTACAACGCGTGGTAAAGACCGCTATATAATTAATGAACACTCATTTGCGCAATCGATTCCAAACTGCAACTGCTACTGCTGCTAACACACCTGGTATTCATAGTAACCGAATCAGTGGGCACACTGTTCGTAATCGTCTGCGGGAGAACGGTTTACACAGATTATTTGTTTTCGGATGAATCCAGATTTTGTTTACATCGTGCTGATGGCAGGATGCGCGTCTACCGTAGGATAAATGAACGCTATGCTGACTGTTGTGTTCTTAAACGAGATCGTTTCGGGGGTGGCGGCTCTGTCGTGGTTTTGGGCAGCCATTGCCCATGATTACCAATAGTCGTCATTAATAGCGATTTAAATTTTCAACGTTACCGCGATGACATTCTCGCTGATCACGTTATTCCTCAGTTCCATAACAACGCCAATATCTCGATTTTTCAGCATGATATTGCCACATATCACACAGCTAGAAACACTGCAAATTTTCTTATTACAAATAACATTGATTTCATTAATGACTGGCTCGCTAAAAGTCCTGATCTCAAGCCAATCGACCACGCCTGGGATATTCTGGACAGACGAGTGAGGCGTCGTCCCAACCAACCTGCTAACGTCAACGAACTTCATCAAGCGCTCATTCAGGAATGAAATAATATTCCACAGGCAAAAATCAACAATTTAGTCAATTCTATGCTCTGGCGATACAATGCAGTGGTCAACTCAAGAGGTGGCCATACCCGTTATTAAGTGTTTTTTTGTTTTAAACCCCTACCTAACTTGGTCAAATTTCTCCCCATTTTCTGTTAACCTTTGGCCATCATTTTTGCATGAAACGATGCATCATGGAACACTCTTTAAAAGCATATATAACAATGACTCTCAATAGTTGTTTTCACCCAGCTATAGGCCTACTCGAGGAAACTTAGCGGAAGTTTCGTTTTTTGTTCAGTATATATCTGTTTGACGAAGAGCGTTAACAGAGATGCCGCAATATTTCGTTACACATGTAGATAAAAGGAAACAGAACATTTAAATCCACAAACATTAGAACAATTTAAACTGTAGCCAGTAATGCTGGTATCGGTATTTGAAGATATAATTTGTATGAAGGACATTTAAACCTGGCTGGTCAGTGTTTTAAGTGAATGAGATGATTTAAAGTTTAACTGATCATGAAAAGTGAATAGATAAGGCGAATACTTTAAAATAATTGAACATGAGGTTATGATCAATTTCAATTTATACTAAAGGTAATCAACTATTTGTATTGATTTTTCATAATCTAATATAAGAGTCCCAGCCTGGCTGTGCATAAAGTCGTGAACAAAACAGGTGATTCTCGGAACACCTCATCCACAGCATAATCTATTTTAGCTACGATCCAGTAACCACATGTAACCTACAGTAACCTGCTTTGGCAATGTCATCGGTGACTTTAATATATAACTTTGGCTCAGGTACGGCAAATAACCTATTACCTTGGGTCGTTTGCCAGAGTGTTGAGGGCTAAAACCTAGTAAACCTTAAGTTCACCGTGAACTATATAAATCATTTACCGACGAGTCATTCGTATACGAGCAGATTAGTTTGAACTATAGTTCTTACGGCCTCCACACTTCAATGTGTTTTATTGACGCCGCGTGGAAACGCGTTGTCAGTATCAAATAGGTTTTGATTTTGTACCATGGGGTTGCGTTATTATTAAATAGGGAGCAGCCACGCCAACATTATTATCTGTAATATGTTTGAAAGGAAAAAACCTTTATGAATCAATGGATTGTATTAACTGATTCAAGAAACAACACGATACAAAATACGTATGTCTTCTACTGTTATTACAAATCTTTCGACAAACCTTATGGGAATTTAATAACTTTTCCCCAACTTCATACGTTACGCTTTTTAATTTATTGGTCTACGGGTCTAACGACCCGACTCATCAAAGCTAAGAAAATAAGTTCATTTTTCTCTTACTTCCTACGCCACGTTTTTTTAAAATAGTTTAGTTTGATTATAAAATTATGTTGTATTTCTAAACTTCAAACGTTCCTCCCCCATACAGTTTGTTCATGCAGAACATTGTATTCTTGCTATATATGTTGACTATAAATTGTTTTTCTAATTTTATAAATGCTTAATTTTGATAATCAATATCTTTAAACTTGTTAAAATTCGCATTTTTGGCCGGATTGTGCTTGAAAAATTCCGGTCTATAGATTGGCGATGTCCGTCCGTCTGTCTGTCCGTCAACATTTTGGTTAAAGTTTCAGGTTGAGGCAAAATATCAGCACTGGAAATGGTTACAAACTTGAAACTTTGCCTGAAGGTAACCAGTAACAAGATATATTGATTTCTATGGTTACTTTGACCTTGACCCTGGTTTGTCGATTTTCAAGGTCAAATTACCGACAATCCGGCCTTACCGTCTTAAGCGGTTTCTTGTGTGTGTATATACTCCCGTATGTATTATCATACCTCTGCTAAACTGGAAGGAAATATATGTTAATATTTCAGCACCTATGTTTTTTAATTGATCTAGTAAGAGCAGATTTAAACCGTTTATTGGTAAAACTAAAGAAACTTCAGCTTCTCTAACACATTATAGTTGCAGTCAATGTTAAGCAAACTGTAAATCAAATGGTTTCAGGACTAAACTTGTCACTTCACGACGAAACTTCACATGCTGAATATCACATAGATCTTAGCTAAAAGACGTCTAATACCTACGTCAAAATTGACCCTTTCTGCTCTTGATAACCTTTTAATATATACTTTGGTAGCCAGGTGAGCAATAAAGGCACATATTATCCTTCTTGTTCAAAATATTTATATCATGTCTGTTTGCATAGATTAATTAAATGTTCTGAACTGCAACTGCTACCTTTAAGTCACGCTTCAAAAGCAGGCGCGGCGTCTTTAATGCTTTGCATCAAAAATCATCTTGTAAGGTGTAAAGGATGTAAATGTATATTACACAAGTACAGCATGGCCTTGAGCCCTTGCGCCTTAACTGGATAGCTTTAATTTAAAATGTCTAATATCAGGAACATGGACAACTTTTAAAAGTCATCGCGGAAGGTGACTATCCCCGTGGCACGATCTTCTCGCTATATGAGCCGTTCCACGAAAAAATCAACATTATGGTCTCTACGTAATGTATCGATCCAGATCAGCCTGTGCAGTCCATGCAGGCTTAGACGGGCCGTCATATTCCGTCTCTGGGGGGAAGAGGTATCGAGTAATAATTCCTGAAACAGAAAATCCACAGCAGGCGAAAAGTGTCTGTCCGGGTAAGGCTGCCCGGCATACTTAGGCTGATCCGAATCAATACTTTACGCAGTCCACAATGTTGGTTATCTCGTGGGACGGCTCATATGCACTTCTCTTTTTTATGTTATGACTATCGATGGATTATAGAGATATCTCAGTGAAATAGAAACTGGAAATCCACTTTTTCAAACAGTGAAATTACCATTTTTTGCCGGAACTACTTTTTTCATGATTTATTTTTTGTTTAATTATGGAGTTTACTTATATTTTATGAGATAATATGCCTCTAAATAATAAAATTAAAATTAAAATGATAACTTTATGCAGTGTCTTCAAATTATTTCCACGTATATCTCCACAGAAAAAAATGGACTATTTTTTCCAGGTAGTAATACAAACTGCGTGGGGCTCACAACAGGGAAAATCTGGAGGCACTGTATGGGATAACATATACAAAGAATGGTTAAAATACCTTTTATGGCCTAACATAAAAAGAAAATTTGTTTGTTTCAGTGAAAGATCGATTTTCATTTCATATAAATCGATCTTTCACTGAAACAAACAAATATCCTCTATGTATTCCCACACAGTATCAGGAATTATTGAAATAGACGAGTCAAGATGTTATAACTAACATCCGTAAAGTTGCCAGTTGTGGTAGAAATATAACTTGCGTATCTGATAAATAACCGATTAGTCGCGGTCTAGGGTGGTGAACTGTCTGCCCCTAGCCTCGACCATCCCAAAATATGAACAGTAATTGGTAATACTCTCAACAAAAACAATAGGGGTGTTGCATTCAGTCTTTTAAAACGTAATGTGTGAATTGGAATCAGAATAGATGATTAATCTAAAGGCGTTTCATAATGGACGAAATCATGCAATACTCCGACATGATGTGTTATTTTATAAAGCAGCTTGTATGACAGATAAACTGTCGAGATTGCATTTTAAATTTGCCACGACGACAGGTTCAAACGTTACGATGCATATCGGTTTGATACTTAAGCGAGCATAAACTACAAGATAACAATATATCGTAAACAACACCAAGGTCATCGTGAGTCGGGCACGTGTTTCTTCAGAGAGCGGACACATTTAGTGTGATATTCAAGTGTCCCATACCACGTCATAGTTCAGTTTTCCATCATCGCTTCTACCATCTAGTAGAAACAGGTATACAATTGCTTAGCAGTCTTTTCAACACTTCGCTTGAAGAATATTAGAATTGAAGCTCGTACGGACAAGCCATCAATTCGGACACTCGACAAGCATCACCATTGCCAACATTGCAACGGTTTTCCTCGTCTGCTGTAATATGCTCCTTTATTCACATAACCCCAATAGCAATACTCGACTGGCCACTACATCCCACGGATCTCGATCTCTGGATCTGGTGATTGTCATCGTCACCATAGCATTAACTACTGATTCCCCTGTAAATGTTGTGGGAAGCCATGCAAATCAAACTAGAACTGTTAAACATTTGGTTACTGGGACAAGTTGTTTCATAGAAAGTATATGAACATGCCATTATCTTTCAAGGCAAGAAGACCGCCCACTGGATATGTTTCATCTAGAGAACCCCGAACTATTCCGACTCCCTTGCGATATACATAGGCACAGAAAAAGCATACAACATTTTGTCCACTAGACAGACATACAGCATCTCCCGTGTACAGCGCACAGTACACATCATCACTGTCACTATCCAGAGACAGAGCTATGCCGCACCAAGAAGCGCATTTTTTTCCAAATCTTTAATCGAGTAGTCCGACTTCCGGCCCATATACAAACGGTATATACATAGATAAGAATCAATCAATAATTATAAACATGAAATAACATGAAAAACGAATATATTTGCATAATAGTGTTAATGTTTTACATATCTGTATCGTTTGAAAGCCTTTTTTTATTTTCTTCCAACGTGTGTTTTTTCTTTTTTAGTTTAAGCGCTTTTATTATTATTTCATGTAAAGAGAATAATTATCGCATTGAAAACATCCATGTTTCAAATGCGTAGCCAATACTTTTTGAAATAGAACAATCTCAGATTTTCATATAATGGACATTCGAAAAAAAGATGAAATACATTTTCAACAACATATCTTCCTTACGCATCCTCAATGTAAACTTCGAGAGCTTAAGGGCAAGTAATGTGCTTTCTGGCATAATCATAAACATCTCACTTTATTTACAATATTTTATTGGTAAAAAAAAAGAAGGTCAAAGGATAATGTTTACAGCTACGCAGATGGAAAATAACAACGACTATATTTATTGTATACATGTATACATAGAGACGTGAAATTAAACGACATAACGATACGTGGATATGCATTTTGATTAGCATATACCTATTCAATACATGTGTACACTTAGAGAAAGAAGGGTGTAGGTAGAGTAGAATATATGTCGAGTGCTTCTGTCACAGACTAGATCACGTATGAGTGCATCGTTACAAAAGGGAAACTTGATCTTTCCTTTCTTTTAGGTTCAGGTGTACATTCAAGTGTCAAGGACTTCGGGTGATTTTTCAGTACGGTTTATCTGTAAATAGTTAGCGAGGGTTACCAGAAGGGAACGTCTTTCTCCACTAACCTGTGCATATATATAGTCAAAGATGGGGAAACATTTTGGAGCGGAGGATTGTGTTGTGTTCGTGAGCTCTCTAGTGATTTCCTTTTCGATTGGAATCTTCTTCGCAATACAAGACAGACGGAAAAAGAGAAATTCGCCGGATGACTACTTCTTGGCCGGTCGCAAGTCGAGCACATTCGCGGTCGCGCTGTCATTCATCGTGACATTTCAATCATCATTGATGATTCTAGCGACCCCTGTCGAAGTTTATGCATACAGCATGATGTACTGTTACAATATCATTGGGATAATTCTCAGTTATATATTTGCAGGAGTATTCATCGTTCCGGTGTTCTATCCATTGAAATTAACCAGCGTCAACAAATACTTTAACCTGAGGTATGGAGACAATTTGTTGCGATATTTCGCCGTTTTCACAGGAGTTGTCTTTAATATATTTTACATGGGAACAGTGATATATGGGACTTGTGTTGCTACCGAAGTAGTTATCGGTATACCATACTGGGGTACCGTACTTATATACACGACAGTCACAACCATTTATACGTCGGTTGGAGGAATCAAAGCCGTCATTTGGACTGACGTATTTCAGTTGTTCATCATGTCACTAGGAATTATAGCCGTATTAATTAAAACGACGTTCGACGCTGGGGGCGTATCCCGAGTAACCGAGCTCGCTCATAATCAGCTGTACACGGGAGATTTCACTCTGGACCCTTCAAAACGATTCACGTTTTGGAATGTGTCATTTGGTTCGTTTACCATGTGGCTGTATCAGTGCCTCTCACAATCCGGAATGCAGCGCGTCAATTCTACCTCATCGATCAAATCAGCAAGACGCATGTATATATTTTCCGGGCCAATTTATTCCTTGTTTTTCTTTATGACTTCTTATGAAGGTGTGACAATATTCGCTTATCATGCTTCAAAAGAATGCGATATTTTCAATGGCGGACTTATCGATAATATAAATGAAATTTTACCTGTTACTGTTATCGAACTGTTCCACAACATGCCAGGTTTAACGGGTCTGTTCATCGCCTCGTTATCAAGCGCTGCATTAAGTACACTGTCATCATGTCTGAATTGTCTCTCTGCAATTACATACGATGACGTTATCAAGGTTATCTATCCTGATATTGAAGACGAAAAAGCCACTCGAATGTCCAAAATTGTTGTTCTGTTTTACGGGCTTATTGCCATGGCAATTACATTTCTTATTTCTAATATACCCGGATCTGTCAACCACATTTTTACTGGATTTATGGGCTGCATAGATGGTCCAACAACGGCCGTTTTCTTATTGTCTGTTTTCTATAAACGGGCAACGAGCAAAGGCGTGTTCATTGGAGCGCTGTGTGGAATGGCTATATCCTTTTGGCTTATCGTTGGTAAAACATTTTCGTCTCTTCCTCCAGACCCCGTCCTTCCATCGGGACCCACTGACAAATGCCATACCTATGCAAACAGCTCGTATGTAACTGTACCCAAATACTTACAATATAATGCCAACGACAGTCTTTACAATTGTACGTTGAGTTCCACAGTTAACAATGAAATTACTACCCCTGAATTATCTACTCTTGAAAGGATGTACACAATATCTTTTGTTCTTTATTCTTTAATTGGATTTTCCGTTGCCGTAACAGTCGGTGTCGTCCTCAGTCTCTTTACAAAACCTCCAGACGATGTAGATGAGAAGTACATGTTTAGTTTTACAAAGCATATTGTGCAGGATTTGTGTGGACGCGGGGCAATGTCCAAGTCTGTTGAAAGAAGTAGAGGGGACAGGGAATCGTCAGATGAGGAGAGTACGGAGCTAACAAATTTAAGAAAAGAGTAAATAGAGGATATCTGTTTGTTTCAGTGAAAGATCGATTTTTATTTCGAGTGAGAATAGTAAAAAATATTCTTCAAGAGATGAAATAAAAATCGATCTTTCACTGAAACAAACAAATTTTCTTTTTATTTTAGGCCATAAAGGGTATTATACCATTTTTTGTATATTTTATCCCGTACAGTGCCTCCAGATTTCCCCTGTTGTGAGCCCCACGCAGTTTGTATTAC
>JAUELF010259632.1:0-11421 GCA_031471495.1 Clinocardium nuttallii | reverse complement strand
GTTCACCTCAGTTTATATATGTTTTTCTATTGATCTGTTCACCTCAGTTTATATATGTTTTTCTATTGATCTGTTCATTTCAGTTTATATATGTTTTTCGATTGATCTGTTCATATCAGTTTATATATGTTTTTCGATTGCTCTGTTCATATCAGTTTATATATGTTTTTCGATTGATCTGTTCATATCAGTTTATGTACGTTTTTCGATTGATCTGTTCATATCAGTTTATATATGTGTTTCGATTGATCTGTTTATATCAGTTTATATATGTTTTTCGATTGATCTGTTCATATCAGTTTATATATGTTTTTCGATTGATCTGTTCTGTTTACAAATCATCAGGAACTTTTCAAGTTTTCCCCATTATTTTCAAAATGTATAATTATTTAATTGTAAGATTTCAAAACTTTTCAGGTTATTTTTTTATTTTTTAAACTAAATCATGTTTTCATATGAAGTATTGCAATGGTTCGACTCCGTTAAGGCATAACCGCATCTTATTACAAGAAGGTTTCGTACACATGGGAAATTAAACCAGACATTTATATTTTGAAAAACAATGTCATTATTTTGCAATACTTCTGTAGTTTTGTGTTGAGCATGCAGAAGGTTACCTTGCTTTGGATATGGTTGTATACGTGCGACACTTGTCCCCCAAAATGTTGCCTTAGGAGCTTTATAGATAAAAGCGAAGTGGACATATTTGAAGTATTAGAATAACATATAGAGCGGTAGAAAGCAAATGGTAGAATTATGAAATTGTGTAAAATCTGACTTGAAATAATTCATCGAGTTTGTTAGTTATGTAGATATTGACGATGGAACTTGTATAAATACAACAGACATACCCAAAAGGAATTATAAAGATAAAATTGTTGACGACCATGTACATAATCTCAATAGAACTATGTAAATCGACTAACCTGAAAGTTTGAATTGGTAGATTAAAAAATGATGTGAACTATGGCAAGTTTAGTTACATGTACGTCGACCCTGAGCTAACAACCAGCTTTGTATAGCAATTCCCTACCTTTAGCAACCACACTTTCCATTTTCCAATTACTCATTTTCAATTTCATATCCCTGCATTCAAAGATCACATGTGAAGAAAACCATATTGTTTAGACTTTCCATGGATGGTCTTTGAACACATGTTTGACTGTATTTCGGAAGTAAAAGATCAAGAACGGTAGCTTATAAACTTGATGAAAGCGATTTTGAAATAATACAGGATTTTCACAAGTTAGAAAATTGTCCACTATATATAAGAATCTTTTATAAAAAAACACACACCATAAGTATGATATTTATAGAAACAATAATACAAGTAATATTGAATATGATTCATTTATGTCGCCTATTAATTTCCTTTTCGTCAAATAGAAATTGTGTATTGTCGCAATGTCTGTATTTTCAATTTTCGGATGTGTCGATGTAATTGCCATATAGTGTAATAATAATGACGTTTTTTCTGCCTACAGTGTTGCCCGAATCGAGCAAGGGGGTAAACACCGTTGCACTCCTTTTTGTCATTATTATTACACTATATGGACCTATATAGAGGAGCTATTTTTAGTAACACGTGCGGGATTCCCCAGATTATCTTACGATCATTTTATTATAGCGTATAGACAATATAGAGAGACTTTTTGAGAAATTTAACGAGGTAATTGGTATTTTCCGCATTTTTGGCTGTAATAGAAATTCGAACGCCTGTGTATATATACATGTACATGAAATGTAAAACTAGAATAGGACAAAACAGGATTGAGATTACTGATATCAGTTAGAGATAGAAAAACGTCCAAGACAGGATATACGAGAAAACCTAATTATCTGTTCCAAATACGTTCGTTATCAGTTGTCTAGGTACACTATGGTTATATATCAACCGAAGATTTGTTATTAATTGATATTAAAGAACTTCTATTAAAAACACAGGGAGTTATTATATATAGACAGTTTAAATCATGCTCAGATAATGGCTATTTGTCTGTAGATCTAATTATTTAGTTCCCTCATCAGTGATGGAATCATTCATAGCAACGCGATTTCGTGAAATATTATCAAATATCAGTCGCCATGTATGTCTATTTGATCGTCCCGCATTGTTTCATCATAGTTATATGTATTACTTAATGACGTGCCAATCAAAACTCTATTTAAACATACACATCTGATGATATTAAGTCGGTAACTCCTGTATGTTGCATACGCTATTAAGTTTATTGCTCTTACATTATCTACACGCCCAGTCGATAATTCTCTGTCGAACACACCTAAACTTAGATTCTGATTCAAGACGAGTACGTGAGTACTCAATAAGAATGCCATTAACACTGTTATATGCTTTGGACTAATAGTAAATATATCGCAAAGTCCACTCCTTATGTGTTATATGAGCCGTCTCGTGCGAACACCAACATTGTGGAATCTGCGTAAAGTGTCGACACTGATCCGCATTAGCATGCCGCGCAGGCTAACTCAGAAAGACACGTTTCGACTCCTGTGGATTTTTTTCTGTTTCAGGAATCATTAATATCTACCTCTTTCCCCATGAGAGGGAATGTGTCGGCATGGATCAGACTGCGCAGATAGCGCGGGTTGATCTGGTCGATACACTACGCAGATGCCATAATGTTGGTTTTCTCACGGGACGGTTCTTATATCTTAGACATACCATTTAGTTATATTCAAACTATGTTGCAGGTACAAGTACCAGCTGATCGGCTCGACAGTTGTAGTTGAATGGAATGACACGAAACGGAAACTACCGAAAAAAGAGGGCTATCTACAGAAAATCATGAATGTCTTTGAAAGAAGAATGAAGGGCGGATGTCCGAAATAAAATCAGTATGACCGCATTGATGCTGCAGTCTGTATAATATATTGGCTATTCTTTCTAATGATATTTAAGTGGTGCAGTGTTACCATTTGCGAGTCATACTATTCAAACAAACATAAATCAAATTATTCAAACGAATTAAAATGTTTTCGCTTTGCTTTTACTTTTCAGTACAAGTATACGGATAGTTTATTTTGCTGGACTGACCATGAGTTTAAACCATCTTACAGTGTACCATAGTACCACGAACATACTTGTTTAACTGTTTAACTATTTCAGCGCCTAATTATCTTAAGCACTTTTCCATGCTCCAATATGCTTGAACTTTGACCTCTAAGTGTGACCTTGACATTTGAGGTACACTGTTTGAAGATGTTGACCATCCAAAAGGTAAGCAATGTCGAGTTCTTGTTATGCAACTCGTTACTGAATTGTTATTGTTTGCAACAACCTCAATATTGCCATAGGTGCTGAAAAGGTTATTAAATCGAGTGTTTTCAGTGGTGTACAGGTATTTTATACGTATAACAGTTCATGTCTCCTCTAAATGAGACTTATATAAACAAACACAGTTTAGAAAGGTTTAGGGTTGCGTTGTGTCATGTCGGTTTAAGGTGACATTGTCAAATTTTAGCAAATATCTGCTGGACTTCCTAGATGCTGTATATTTGACAATATTATCAAGTTACTTTTTCAACACCTAATCATACAGATCAATGATACTTATATGAACGTTACAGGGTCACCATTGTCCTCTTGTTTGAGAAATAAATTGAGAAGAACCCCAATGGGATATAAAATAGCAAATCCACTGTTCAAAGTTCAGCTTTTAACAAGCACAAGCACATGCACAAGCCCGAGTGTTCACTTCTTCGCTAGCCAAGGCTACTCTGTAACGTAATTGTCCAGTACGTCATCATAGGAATGAAATGGTAAAATTACCCTTGACCTTCGAAGACGTGTATGGATAATCTGATTACTACCCTTGTGTAGCATTGTTTTATAAGGTAACATCGAAGTTTATGTTTAATCAACTCAACACGATTTTCTTCTAGGATTTCATCAGTTTAAACATATTTTATTGCCATATAAAATTATTTAACATATTACATTGAACAGTTGGATCATATGATTTTATAGGCAAAAGGGTCTAGCCACAGTATAGTATCTAAGACTACGCTGTATTGAAAAAAGGGTTGCAGACCAATTTCGACACTGTTATATGAAAGATAAAAGGGCATAAATAACAAAAATGAAAGTATTTTGTTACAGAATTGAAAGCATTTTTTCAAAGATATAATTCTACAGAGTCTCTAAAAGTCGTTAAATCAGTAAACAGTTTACACGTGTTGCGGCTCATGCTCCGTTCAAAATGAAACTATCTATCCTAACGCTTCTTGCTTGCTTGCTTATTTTGAATAATTAAAAGAATTTGTATTCATGTGGATTTGTTTCTATCTTTATATGCGTAATCTGTACCGAAAAGGCTAGTGTTAAACCCCCAATCAGTGTCTTAATGCGTTTGTGTACAATAACGTTAATCAAAATAGCACTCTATTTTGTTCGATGAATAGTAAAGTTGATCATTATATAAATATAAATACTTATATATAAACTAGAGAGAAACTAACAGAGTTACTTTAATAACGTACGACACGTTTTACAGTTACAGTATTTACAAAACAGTTCAGACACGTGTTATCAATAACAGGCTGTCCAATAAAACAGTGAAATCTCGATTACTCAGTAAATGGAGAATTCGAATACGTTATTGGATGGAATAATTTCATGGAACGGATATATTTTGTAAATAACATAGCAGTACTTCGTTTGAGATATAGGAATGGCTGCGGAACTGTTTTCTTGATGTTATTTTATTAGTAGCTCACTTGTCATAATAAACATTTAAATATACAGGAATTACGAAGCTTACAATGCAGCTCAATGAAATTATCATAAACCAACGATTTGTCTAACACGTCTTCATCATAAACCCAACGATGTGTCTAACACGTCTTTATCATAAACCCAACGATTTGTCTAACACGTCTTTATCATAAACCCAACGATTTGTCTAACACGTCTTTGACTCGAAGAAATTCAAGCATAACAATGAAATATTTATTTGTTTGGGGTTTAACGCGGTTTTCTTCCGTATTTAAATAATATCACGGTGGCGATATCCAATATCAATGCCTTGTCTGACGTTCACTCACCAGTACTGCTAACAGCTGGTTACCTTTCATCTCAATGGTGTTACATGAATATCACAGCGGCGAGATCACATATCAATACCTTGTCTGACGTTCACTCACCAGTACTGCTAACAACTGGTTACCTTTCATCTCAATGGTGTTATATGAAAACCGCTAGTCTAAATGAGTTTCGTCAATCGTTCGAGACACATTGGACTTGCAATAACTCCAACATTCAATAAGTAGACTATATTGTTAAGTAGACTATATCGTTAGACTATATCGTTAGACTATTATATCGTTAGACTATATCGTTAGACTATATCGTTATATCGTTAGACTATATCGTTATATCGTTAGACTATATCGTTAGACTATATCGTTAGACTATATCGTTAGACTCGAACAGATTTGTCTTTCAAAAAGAGCACAGAAGAAACTCTGACAGCGGCTCCGTTTTCTTGATATTAATATACAATTAACTTACTTATCAAAATAAACAAATAACAAGTATGAAGGAATCGGGAAACTGAATAAGTATACAATGAAAGGATGAGTCCATTGAACACCTCGATAACTCGAATCCATTTATGGTTCATGTTCGAATCCCCCGTAGTACTGGCCTAGCCGGATGTCGTATTCGCTACAGGATAACCAGGTCACGTGGTTTATACGAGAGTTAAAGATGCGTACGCCTGCAAGTTGATGTTTAACCCTTTCCCACATACACCAAAATGATTATTTAAAGGAATTGAAATCATTGTGACAAAACAGGTGATTGCTCATTACCAGCATCATTTCATTATTGACAGTTTTGCATTGATCGACGTCGTCGAAAGGCGTCTGCAAGTAGAAAAAGTTAAACATTTAATGGTTTAAAAAGGTCAGTAAATGTCTTATGTAAATTAAGGCAAGTAAACGCTTCATAAAGTTTTATTGGTCATCTTTGTTTATATCCAATAGGTGTTTAATTATACTTGCACGCTTTCAATCCGTATGATATGTCACCGAAGATATCATAGAGAACTCCGTACAACAACTGGTCCCGAAGATATCATAGAGAACTCCGTACAACAACTGGTCCTTTTGATATAGATTCATTTTCCAGCATATGCTGACGAGCAAGGCGCACTGTCACATCTGAAATAAGCTTCTGCATACTGCAGCAGACGAACTAGACAATGGACAATATCCAAACGGTTCAGGTATATTCATCCCTTACATACATAATGATGCATTTTGACGCCTCTGCAACATACTTTTAAAAACATTGTGACAGAAGGACAAATTGCCGATAAGGACCAATTTCTCTTTTTGTCACAATATGTTCAACTTTTCTTCAATATCATAATTTCACTTACAGAGATATTGCACAAAGTCATCAGCTACTTGTCTTCATTATTATTTGCTTTAGAACATAAGTTGAAAACTTCTAAATTTTGAAAAAAAAAAATTTTAAATTGGTTGCATATTTGAAAACATAATGAAAAAAGGAGAAAATATAACGAGGCACCGATTTATCTTAATTGTGCAACCAATTGTCTTGGAAGTAAAGATTTCATTGGACGTTAGTATATATGTTATTGAAGGGGTTTTGTCAAATGCTAATGTGTGACAGTATGGCATTGTTGTATATAGGCACAATTATATTTTAATCACAAACACTTAAATAATTTCTTCATCAACAAGAGATCGTCCACCATAAAGGGCTCGAGTATACCTGTGTAACAATATAATAATCCAACAACGCACAAAGTTATTAGTTAAATAGTAGACCACTAAGGCGTATCTACCAACCTTTGGACTCCGTAAGGCGTATATACACCACCAGTAACTGAACATGTCATTTTGGGAAACATGAATGTGACGGATAGCTGCGCATTGCATTCAAGTCGTGAATTATGTGAATGTGACAGATAGCTGCGCATTGCATTCAAGTCGTGAATTATGTGAATGTGACCGATAGCTGCGCATTGTATTCAAGTCGTGAATTATGTGAATGTGACAGATTTCATTCAAGTCGTGAATTATGTGAATGTGACAGAAAGATGCGCATTGCATTCAAGTAGTGAATTATGTGAATGCACACACGTTTTATAAGTGAGCAAATATCAAATTTCGCCCGAATAGTTGTCTTTGGCATTTTTCTCAAAAACCGCAATATATTTATTTAAAACTTCAAATGTAAACAATCAAAACCTCCTGATGTTTATATACAGAGTACTTAATGTGACAAAATAAGAAATTGCTCATATGAAAGTTACTCTTGTGTCACAATGTTCTTTGACTTAAATTGGTTACAAGTCACAAGTTCAAAAAATGGTATTTTTCTCAGAAAATGACAATGCGAAATGCGGAAAAAACAAAAGCAATTTTAGTGTTAGACGAGACACAGCTCTCGAAAAGTCACAAAAATATCTACAGAGTGATACAAAAAGATACAGACATGACTGTGAAGTTGACATTAACCGAAAAGTTGTACAATATTTAGGAAAGAAATCCTGTCACTGATATAGAATAGGTTAAGTAATGGCATTTGGAAAATGTACACATAGTCCAGCATGGTTTTATAGACAAAGAAGATTAGAAGCTATATTAGAATGAAGAATTGGACAGAATTGGACAGAAGATAAACTGCAGTTTTGATAATTACTTTTTAATCCTCTCCGTCCTGGTACAAGGCTGCAGCAAATCAATTTGAAAACATGAGGGCAAACATAGAGAATTCTCTTTCTAAAAGACTTTAAGAACAATTAAATTAGTCCAGTACATTGTTCCTAATTGAGAACGTGCTCATCTTGGGCAATTTCTCCCTTTGCTACTGCTTCCAAATGCCTTCTACTGCAGACCCCAAAAGTCAATTGATGGGAGATAGGGTCAACTATAAGAATCATTAACATTATTAGTTTGGTCATAGAACATGTATAGACATTTCAGCTGACCTCATTAATATATACATGTATAGTGTCTGCATGATGATAAAACAAGTAAGTTTAATTGATAAACGTGCAGCTAACAATCCAGTCAATATTTACATAAAGTAATAACATCCTATGTACACATAAATGATGATATTGCTTTATGTGACAGTATCAGTATTTCCTTTATGTAACAGTATCCGTTTTTCCTTTCTGTAACACGATCATGTCCTTCCAATGACAAATATGTCCTTAGTGTAACAATGCATATATTAGGTAAGTTTGACGAACTCTCAAATAGTGAAAACAGAAATAAAGCATATATGAAAACTAATACATTCACAAGTATTAACAACAATACAGATTTAGACGGAAACAAAATGTGAAGTATATAGATATTTTAGTATGCAATGTATTAACCACTTTACAAGTAAACGGTAAAACATGTGAAAACGAAAGTTTGAAAAGAAAAGAAAATGAGCAGTACCAATGAGTTATTATATATTGTTGATGATGAACCAGAAAGTTTCATCTCAAATGAAATAGTATGGCATTATATGCTAATTACATATTAGTTACTGGAAGAACATGCTATAAGCGCCAGTGGGTTTCTGTCGAACAAAATTAACAGTTGAATAGAGTTAGACTGCATTTAAGAAAGACAAACTTCCATATAAAAATAATAACCATTTAAAATGATAAAACAAAGAGCTAAATACGTTTCGCTTCTCTGTTTCTGTATGGTGATCAGACATATATAAAAGGAGGCGGAAGGTAATATATTGATGTACATGTACCTATGTTGATCACTATAAACCTTCAATCAATCAACATTAACACAATAATAAAGCCACCGCTACGTACTGACCATACTGTGACCACCGCCTCCCAGGCTATTATCAGCACCGAAATAAACGGTTGCTCCAGTAGCAAAATATTCCCATTCGTTAGTCATAGCGTAAACGTCAGACAAGACACCGTTGTTGCGGGCATTGGCGTACGATGCAGTGCTGGAATTATTCACAAGTAGTTGTTACCTCAAACAGACAACCTCAATTTTACTACTTCATCTGCTATCAGAATAAATCCAACTGGATAATATTTCGTTATTGTATTCAGGAAGCCACTAGAAGATCAAACACAGACAGATATCTTTTTTAAATGTCGTTTTATGCATCATTCAAGAATGTTGGCATCATCAAGTCAGTCGTAAACCCCGAATTAGGGAAAGCCATTACTACCATTTGAAGTCTTTGATATGATCCGGTCGGGACTCGAACATGAGACACTGGATCACCGAAGGGGAGTTGTGTTATTTAGTCCGTCCGTTGCTCTATGCATGATCATTGATTGATTGATTGATTGATTGGGGTTTAACGCCGTTTTTACAGTATCACCTACTCATGTGTTCCTGGTTTTTTTCACACCAGTACTCGCAACAATCTTCCCAAGCAACTGGCTGCTTTTACACATAGACTTCGCCCATTGGTGAAAGACAAATGACGCATGTCGCATTGACTTTTGTCAAACGTCGGGATTCGAAATCATAACCCCTTTGCAGAATCAAGTAATATTTATACATTACACTCCAATCAGTTAGATGTTTACTTATTACACGAATAACGGATCACTTACTCTTGATTGAAGTCCTGAGTTGAGGACGTGCGCCTGTATGCTATGTGTATACTCGTGTACCAGAATATTGGAATTTCCCTTGTAACCATCTGTGCACATGAGGTTTCCAGCCCTGATCAAAGCCCTTGCCACTCCGACACCAGCCAGGGTGTGAACCTGTCTATTAGACTTCCCGCAACCCCCCAGCGCAAGCAACAGCACAATCATCTAGAATCGAGTGAAGAAAAACTGGGCTGTGTGCTGTATTGAGTTTACCTGAAGGTATAGAAATTGGTATTCGCTGCGAAACTCATGCTATTTCGAAAGGCTATTTACCATTTTCGAAACAATACTGACTTTGATCTATGTTTGGGCTCTACAGGCGCCTAGTCCAAATACATATTTGAGTAATGTATACAAACCGTTTACTTAGCCAGATCCGACAAATCTGCAGCAACAGAATCATTGTAAATGATAATAGAATTATCTAAAAGAGTTGGAAAATTGTGAACATCGGAGAAATACAAAACGATGTAGAAGCGTTAAAATGTTGTTAAATGTGACAAAAAATGCATATGTATACACCTATAAAAGGTCTTACATATCTTTATGCATATATATAAAAGAGCCTATTTTTTAATAGTTATTTTATAACTATGTAAATTAAACAGCGTTAACATCACTTTTGTTATGAGCTAAATGATTGAATTCAAGATGGCTCATAACAATGGTCCAGTTTAGCGGCCGTGGAGAATCATTTGATTATGACGTAATGATAAGGGAGATAACTATTAGAACACAGCGTCATTTTCGATCAATACGAATTTCAAAGAATTAAGCGGGGTTAATGTGTTATTTGGAATAATACAGAATACAGAATTTTATTTGTTATAAGTTCTATAAGTTCGATAAGGGGTTCAGTGTCTATGATGTTGGCATGGGTTACATCTTAGCCGAATAGTATAGGCACTGAGAAGACTTGCGCATTCAATGTATTTTAGATAAAAGGATACGTTCGGCGCAATGGTTATATGGCGCATATTGGGCATATTCGGGGTATACTGTAAGTGTTTCCGCCTCAGCAAACACTCCGACCTTCGTATTGCTGGCTGCCCGGGCAAAGTTGGAATCGGACATGTGCGTGGTCATTTTACTTTTAATTGTCGCTGCCTTGTCAGAGAAAGAGAAGTATAATACAATAGGTACGTTAGTAATTGAGATACAAATTCAAGAACCAACAATATCCGAAAGTCACATTTTGATACAGAAATACGTTAAAAGTCTTCTGAAACAGGCAAAGGTTTCAATAATGCTATATCCCATGTGGGGCCCGCGTTATTTTCATTCTAATCTGTTTATTACCCAGAACATGCCAATATGTCTGTAAATAAAAGTGTGATGTAGAGACAAACAATGTACAACTTATCCATATACTCATATGCCCCCCCCCCCCTAACAAAACAGTAGTAATAATGTCTTAAGCAGTAACCTAGGGAAGAGTGGCTGCTTCATACAAGTCAAATAAAGTAGAAACTGTTGTTTTTTGATTTGCTGATCAATACAGATGTCATGCGTAACAGAGGTGCACGCACAGAAGTTTGAATGTACTTACTAGTTGATGTATGAATCCGACACCGAGATGGTGGCATCAATCCGATTACAGTGACTGTATTGCTGGTCATGTACTCTCCCGCTGTGACACACCCATTTTGTCTTGAGAGACAACGCCCCTTTCGCTACTGGAATGTGTGTCAGGTTGAGAGACCTATATAAATCAAAGCACTATATAGTGCTGACGGCCTGGGGGCTGTAGGTAAAGAGGAAAAGAAGGGGAAATGTGAAAGGA
>JAUELF010259621.1:0-11422 GCA_031471495.1 Clinocardium nuttallii | reverse complement strand
CTCTCTCTCTCTCTCTCTCTCTCTCTCTCTCTCTCTCTCTCTCTCTCTCTCTCTCTCTCTCTCTCTCTCTCTTGTTGTATTTTAAAGTATTTTTTGACAAAGGCATATGTCCCGATGATTAACCGTTCAGTACTTTACCTGTATCGGTAAAGCGATTATTTGAATGTTTGATCATAGTCTACAGGGAATGCCATGCTACTATAAGTGTTATAACTTAGCAGTCATTCGAATGATAGGCTGATACTGTTAATATGAGCAGAATTACGAGAAAACCAACAGTGTGGACTATGCGTAAAGTTTCGACTCAAATCAGCCCAAGAATGCCGCGCAGGCTAATCCGGACATACACGTTTCGCCTCAAGTGGATTTTCTGTTTCAGGAATAATTACTCTATACCTCTATCTCCGTGATACGGAATGCGTCGGCCCGGATTAGCTTGCGCAAACTGCGGGAGCTGAGGTGGATCGATACATAACGCAGATGCCATCATGTTTGTTTTTTCTCGGAACCACTCATACAACCCTAATACTATTAAAAGCGACAAGTAAAAAACAACACATTACCTGATATAGACGACATTTGACATCTTCCTGCACAAAATGATTTTTTTTTCCTTTTTGAACAAATCTAGGCATGGAGAATATTATCAATAAGACTTATTTATCATCTGTTGTTCATCCATTCCAAAATGAGGGATCGATATTATTAAGTTTGCATATGTGTTAAGTTTGGAAGAAACGTTTATAAGCGTGTTAATGAAATGTTTAAGGGTTTTATAATGAAGTATTGGATATTGGTCTAACGAGCGATGTTTATATATATACTCATACCCGCTCACATCTGTAGCAACTACAATACACAGCGTACCATTATCGTTTACTTACCATGGGCGCAAGATCGAACTGGAACATTTGTTCTCGAAATTATTTCATGTTTGGATTAATAACATGTATGACCCTTCTGATGTATGTATCGTGGGATTATGTTAATGAGTGCGTACATATATTTAGCAGGTATGTAGGTATGCCTGTCTATCTGTCTTATTCTGTCTGTCTCTCTCAGTAAACAAAATACAACTTTTTTGCAAAGTGCCTAGACGTCAAACGTCTTAGTGAGATGATTATTTTGAGTACCCACAACATAGGGTTTGCTTTAATAATAAGAGAGAAATTGTCGGGACAAGAGCCGACTATCCCACCCCTTCTTATCTGGACCTCTAATTAAATGGTGCTTCTTTTGCCTGACAAATGGTCGTTGTTTCTTAAATTTGTGGTTTTCCGAGGTCTTACAACATATAAACTTGCATGTATGATTGATCTATAGTGTGCATGGTTAAACGATTCACCACCGAACAGCGAACAATACATACTATAAATTGCAATAAGGCCCTCTTGTTTAATGGCAGTCTTCCTCTCCCCACTCTTTAAGCTTCACATTTCAAAGACATTCCAATATGATCTTCTTGTTTGTACAGAGCTCTAAATCACAGAACTACCCCTTTACTGTTTGATTCCTCTGTTCAAATTTGGCTTTCAAGCTAGACCTGTAAAAATAAGATTTGCATTAGTTGCACATGCATCAAAAATCGTCTACTCTCGGGAAAGGGATAATATGTGTTGCAGTGGGATGATTCTCTTTCACTGCTTCTGTTAGGATGTAATTTATGAATATCATGCTATTCAAATTTAAAGAAAAGGAAAATATTATGGTGAATTAACTCTTAAGACAACTTATGAATAGTTTCTCTTTTGCCACTATGTTTCCAACTTTATTATTATTCTATATTTACACAGAGATTCATCATCTATGCAGTCATTTACCTCAAGTGTGTTGCATGGGGAAAAAGGGTGGTTGAACTGGCTTTGCTAAGAACCAATACAGATTTCTGAATGTTAACCTCATGTGTTTAAGTCCATAATTTTGGTGATATATGAATAGCTCTATAATTCAACATAGAATAACATATACCTTTCGGAGATTGGTGCGACTGACTCAATGTCTCTATTTCTAATGTCAAATGACATATCATGACATTACAGACTTGATCCCTGTTATGTAGTTTACTGCTGGCCAATTTTCTAATTAGATGAGGGTTCCAGTTATGTAAGAATCTCAGATATCTGAACATTGATAGATACATAGATCACTATATTAGAATAAAAGTGTTAATACACACCGACAAACATCATAAATTGTCACAGGATTTAATTTTAATCCACAATGACATCTATTTATGGCCAAATAGACATAAATACGTTCATATTATTGATATTACATATTCTATTTACTTTTTATTTTTATATGTCAGACTTTCAATGCATGTACTGCGTAAAACATCATGGGGAAACCAGGAAATTAAACTGATGGACAATGTCTTATCTTCCGACAATGAATTCATTCCTGTCCAAGGGAAATTATATCTGGAAGATCATGGCAACAGCTTAAGATACTAAATAACTGACATTTTACCAAACAATGTGGAAAAGGAATCACATACTTGTACATCCTTTATTGCTAATAATAATAATAACTGAATCCAAACATTTAAGAAAAGAAATCGTTTCTGTACATAAGCATCGATTGATTTCATCGGCAAGGCCTAGAGATTCAAAATGCTTGACGCGAAAAGACATTACTGTACGTTTAACCACCTCAAATCAAATAACATACATATGCAACAACAAAGGTTTTGGCATAAAAAATAACGCGGCAAATGTTTGGAAGGTACTAACATCCAGTCTTTCACCATGTTTGCAAATTTTATTTCAGAAAAGCATGTGTCATCAATGGCTACACCAAAAAGAACGAACTGGAACGATAACTCCTCTTTTCTTTACGAAAATAAAATAAAAGTACTTAAGGTACCGATCCCCTAGCACATTCCTGGTTACGTATTTGGCGTGTGTTATGGCCGAATATTCCATTGTTTCCCGTCCATCTGAATAACAATTATTACTATAATAAGATCTTTGATTTTGAAAATAAAAAAATGATTTGAATTTTTAAACTTTTAAAATTTACTGCATATCAAGGATTACTGTCTATTAGTAACTGCGGATACAAATTAAGCTATCTAGCTTCGCCCAACGGAAAATATGACAACTGCAACACTCTTTATGTTGTGTTCTTTTCCTTTTCTTATGTACTATGTGGAAAACACACAATGTACAGACGTCGGATAGACGTCAGTTATTGGTCACTGATGTCGCGACCTTAAATCAAACGTTAGTTCGATGTCGGGTGTTTAATGGGCTCCCTCTCTCTCTCTATCTCTCTCTCTCTCTCTCTCTCTCTCTCTCTCTCCCCCTCTCTCTCTCTCTCTCTCTCTCTCTCTCTCTTTCATTCTCTCCACCCGTCTTTCTTTCTCGCTCCCCTTTCACCATTTCTGTGTTTCTGTCTCTCTATGTGATGAAGTGAAGCTATGGCCAGACTGTAGGGATGCACAGGCTTGCCCGAGTCATCACTGTACGCATATATTAATTAAGACCACGATTCTCTACACTTAATGCAAAGTATTTTTAGGCACCTGTTTACATACATATTTATAGGTTTTCTGTCTTCAACTGAATGCCTATAACGTAGAGTCCACGTGGGTCCTTTACAACAAACAGTGTACATGTGTGTACAAAGGTCGGGATCGGGTCAATATTGACCAGTAATAAAACCCCATTGTCATTGGCTAGTGCGTGTTAGTCAGCGTAAATATCATACTACAATGGTATTGTGACTATGTGTTTTGCATCGGAAACAATGAACAACGGAATTTATTTGTACACATTTGAAAGCATTTTTAAAAACAAAGGTCGTTGGAATTCGGGGGGGGGGGGATCATAACAAAACTACATATTTAACGTACTGGCTTCTTTACTCAATTATGAAAATGTATATATCTTCCTGATAAACACTATGAGCCGTCCCACGAGAAAACCAACATTGTGGACTCTGCATAAAGTATCGACCCGATCAGCTTCCGTAGATTTTCTATTTCAGGAATCATTAGTCTCTACCTCTTTCCCTTGAGACGAAACGTGTTGGTCCAAATTAGCTTTATTATTAAATTGTATTAAAGATCATACAACAATGGTCTTGCGACCTCCGGATTAGTTTTGCATCATATAATTTATCTGTACACATTTGAAAGCATTGTTGAAAAGAAAGATCGCTGGAATTCGTATTTACGTGTTAGGGAAACTTTTAACACATCATTCGATGATGACATGAAACATTTATAACATAACTATATTTGACGCACTGGCTTCTTTATTCAATTATGAAAATGTATATATCTTCCTGATAAACAATAACATATGAGCCGTCCCACGAGAAAACCAACATTGTTGACTCTGTTGACTTGTGTGTACACTGTCAGCGTGAAGTTAGAGGAGAGATAGAGGAAGAAGCCTAGCTATTTTGAAGACGAAATACAGAGAAAACAAAAAAAAACTGTATATAACACTTACATATTTTGTATAAACGTCTTATTTTTATTTTTGTTTTGCTGCCAGAGTGCAGGTTTTGGTTTGTATTCTTTCATCGTTTTAATAACGTTTCTTACACGGCGCAAGTTGATCATGTTCATGCAATATTGAAGCTAGGTTCGTCCCTTGTGGTCCTCTATTCAACCAATGTATTTCCTTTAAAGGGCATGCTACACCACAATCCTTCACACCAACGCCACCAAAAATAGTCTCAACTCACCGACATCCTGACTACATTTCGTATTCTGTCCGACTCTCGTCATACAGTGGTTGGCCAACCAATCTGGTACAGACTCCACAGAAACTTGCTGCAGCAGGCTTCTATTACACAGGTAAATGCTTATGTCATGTTCATTGTACCTATTAGTGTCATCTTAAAGCAAATAATTTCCGAAATAGTTATTTCCGTGTTGGTAAATACTGTGGTTGGTCGTAGTTGCAGATTGAACGGATTCACATCCAAGGCCGGTTGTTCAACACATGGAATACTTTAACCCATGGGATAATATTTATCGAGGATTTAACATCGGGGTTCTGAATTCTAGACATATATTACAATAAGGTAAATACATCTAATCAGTCTGAATTCCTACAATATTGCGACATTCATCCAGTGCGGATTCAAATTTAATTGATTTCTTTTTGTCAAAATTCTTAATGATATTTCACATTTATATCTCAGTGTTATAATGTATTTCATTAAGTTTTACGTATACTAGTATATGTAAGAAGTATACTGTAGTATAGACCAGTGAATAACGAATTAAATACATTGTCAGTGGTATTTAGTACTCTAAATAAACCTGATTTATATACTGTAACCATCGAAAGTGTAGAGACACGTATTTAATGGGCCGAATCAGCGTTCAGGCGCAAACAAAAGCTAGCAAACGGCATTGCATCTTCAGTTAGATTGTCACAATAATTTTACCTGTGTTATGATAAACCATCGAATGCATTTCTACATATGTTAGCGTGGCGTCTAGCGATAAACGGTCTTAATATATCTACGTAACGAACCGAATAACAAGAAAACCAACAGTGTGGACTCTTCGTTAATTTTCGACCCGGATCAGCCTGAGCATGCCATTCAGGCCAACCCGGACAGACAATGTTCACCTACTATGGATTTCCTGTTGCAGGCCTCATTTATCTATGCCTCTTTACCCATGAGACGGCCGCGGAATGCGCAGGCCGATTCGGGTCGATATATTGCGAGTCCATTATGAGTCCATACTTATTGTTTTCTGGTGGAACGGCTCATATAAATATAAATTAACGTAAAAGCTACGGGGCTAGACTTCCTATTTTTCAGTCTATATATATGAATCTAGGACTGGATAACATGTAGATGGACAGTGCAGACTCTGGTGAGAATATGTCTTCCTTGAACGCAGATACATTGAAACACCACATTCTTAAAAGTGACTCTTTTTAATTTGATTCGTAGTGTATGCGTTAACGTATCAACAGCAAATTAAAGGAAGATAAACTTGTCATTGAAAACGTGTAGAGTTCAATCTTCCTTATTGCCAGTCACAACACGAAACGTTAGCTATATGAAAGGACATGTATCAGCTTCCTGCCTTCTAGCTTTGTTAATATATAAATACAACCGATAAAAAGGCGATCAAAAGCGATAACAAATAGTTTCATATCAATTACATAACGTATCAATTTTCTTATTTAAAGGGAGACCATCATACTTCGGTGTTGTGCGTATATTGGAACTGGCTCCACCACATAGAAGGTCGTCTCGAATGGACACTAAATAGTCATACGTATACATAGTCGGTTTGCTGTTCCATGAAAATAGCATAATATAACCAACGCTCGGTTTTGCTATCAAAATGGTTACTCTACATGTACAATCAAGATTATTATCACCGCTTCAATATCTCGTTCATTGTTATTGGTTATCTTCCCTGTTGATGTCTAACGATGTTGTAGGCGACGATTCGATTGGATGGGCATGTTATAGACATGAGACACGAGTGTTTGGTCCTGCAGCGAAACTTAAGTATTGGCGAAGTGAGATATGGACAGTGTATGTTTTGTTCTTCCATATTTCAGGTACCCGTGATGTTGCACGATGTATTTTTTTTTTAATATTTACTAATAAATCTGTTTAACATACTTCAGGTACGCGTGACGTTGTGCGGTGTTTTTCATGTGACGGAGGTTTACAACGGTGGGACCCTACTGATGACCCTTGGATAGAACACTGTATCAACTTTTCACACTGTTTATTTCTCATAGAGACTAAAGGGAAAGATTACATCGCATTGGCAATCTCTCATCATAATCAGGCAAGTGTTATAATTGAACAATTAGTAAAGATTTAGTTAGATGTGTTCCAGTTGATATCGTGTGTTGTGATTTGTATCAAGAGAAACAATTGATGTCTTTGCTGCGAACTGTGAGTGAACAATTCAAGCATTATTTTACTCTTTGCCAATTGTCACAAAACTAACGAATAAACATTTTAATTACATGTACAGCTTTCATTACCCCAAAGTAACCGCTTGGTTAATGTGACCTATATATCTATATACCTCCCACCACACATCGTGTACCATAAGGATTAATTATGATGTCATAACACTATAGAGGGACGTTCATTCATTCACATATCGGTTTTAACAACCACATCGTTTGAAGTCAAATCAAGGTAGAAAACCCATAATGAGCTCGGGAATTTCCATATCACGTCGGTAGCTATTACAGTAAATAGGCTCGGTCGGAAAGGATCGGCATTGCACGTGGACGTGTCGGTCATTTCCGACGGATATGACTGTCACGCACAATACCGATTTCTTACTACTTCATACGGAAATTCCCGAGCTCATTAGGGGTGTTCTACCTAGATTTGACTTTTAACGATGTGGTTGTTACAACCAATATGTGAATAAATGAACGTCCCTCTATAGTGTTATGACATCATACTTAATCCCGATGGTACACGATGTGTGGTGGGAGGCATAACGATATATAGTTAACATAACACCAATTAAATTCTTCTTTTTGTCCATATAAATCAACCACTTCTAACCCTCAATTGTCACACTTTCTAAACGTTTTATAGGTAAAACACCCTATATATTTGTAATAGAGTTATCTCTAAGCTTTAAACTAATCCTAAGAAAATGGGGCTCATGTATTATGCAAAAGAATATCATCCCACGAAAATGGTTACCGTCTTTTTGAACAAAATCGGGACGGAACTGGTGTTTCAGCTACTCTACTTGCATGTAACATGATCATATCAAACAGTTCCATTGCATCCTATACATATTTTCAATCAATTATAGTCATTGTCTCATATCTAATGCACTCTAATGAAGGTATACTCGTTTCTGTGCAAACAATGTTTGAAAGGACTACATGTACATCAAGCATGATCAGCACGGCCACGGATATACATTTGGCGTATCCTGACTGGTCATTGTAATGATATTGTTACGTGATTTATTATTTGATATAACATTTGGTCCAATATTACCACTTTTCAAGTAGTTCAACTTTTATCAATTATGTGGCTGGCCTTCTGTGCTATTTCACGCAATTCACTTACACCTGTATTGGCGGTTTCCTGGTTTACCAGAACGAGGCACTACATATCAAAGCACTAAACATAAAGTTTAATATAATCAAATACTGAGTAAATTACACCTTCCTTGACACATAGGGATCCGTTCTCCGTTGTTTTTCTCTCACGATTTCAATTACTGACGTATTGCCAGATGACGTGATGAGTTGCTTTTAAACAGTATTGTATTATTGAAAAACATTGACTATTTCAGCCCAAGGTTATCGTCGTTCCCGCTGCGTCCAATCCACACAATATTTCCAGAGATTTTCGTAATCTACAGATACGTGAGGTGCCAATCAAGGAATCACACACTGAACAAATTGCGGTGATAGAAACGTTGTCTGAAATGGGTTACAAACATGTAGAGATAGAACCAGCGATACAGGCACTTAGTAAAAGTAAGATAACGTGTATCATGCTAGGTCTGCTCCACCTTCTAATACAATCATGATACACATAGATACATTGATAGTTCTGGTATTATACAGGTTCTTTATAGACAGTTTGGGGACATCCTTATACCGAGTATACTACCTTCTATAGTAAAGTCGGATAAAGTTCTGTTACACCCGGTCTCTAAATATAAATAAGTTAACGTTTATATAACTATAGCCACGGTATAACATCTGCTTTATTTTTGTTATAATTTCTTAGTAAAGACAGGTACATAGATGAGAGGGATAGGCAACTACACCTGTACACCAGTTATCTTGTTAAAATATCACCCATAGAAATAAAATTGTCCAAATTTTCATATTTTGTAGTAAATAAAACTTTGAAGTCAAATTTGGCACTTAAACAAAACATACATATTTTGAAAGCTTAACATTTCAACTACAGTTAGCGATACAATGAACAACTGGAAATGTATTTGTATTTTGAACAATGACTGGTTTAAAAGACACAGATATTGTGATTTCTGTATTGTATTAGTTTTTTCCAAATTTCAATAGACCGACATTTTTATAAGGATAACATATTATCAAAAGCTGAAGAATATTAAAATATTGTTATCTTCTGCAATAGAAGAATGTTTAAACTTCCAGAATTATTTTTTTTATTTTCATATCTGGAAGAGTTTTTGAGTTTTATGTGCTACAAATGTTGACACGTGTGATATTATAGTATACAATTTAGTTGCTTATCCCTCTTAACTACGTCCCTGGTAAAGATAATATAAAGTTTAACGTGTCAAAATCTCTAAGTGGATAAAGAGATAAATTGTTTAGCTATAGCCGTTTTAATACATTTGCTTGAGTTGTCGAACAATTTCAGTATGAATTAAGTTTAAGTAAACATCACTTGTCGTATACTTTCTTGGTAAAATATATATAAGTGCAAGTTTATACTGTCAGCTCTGACACATTAAGTGGTATATTGTTAATTCTGATAGTGATGCTTTGCAATTAGTAAATTGAAAATATATCTCATACTGAAAGATCTGCTACATATCATTTATTTTGATCAACACACTTGCAAAACAATTGGCTCGTCTCCAATGATGTTGTATTATGTTTGTGAAAGACACATGCATATTTATCTTTTTCGCTTACTGAGTACTTTATAATACTAATTTCAGATAAGAGAGAAATAACAGTTGATACAACTATTGACGAAATCGAGCAAACACGCAAACCAAAAGGTAAACCTTCCACATCGTCAATGTATACGAGAAACACACTATAACTGAGAAGTGTTCGACGAATACAACACATTGGTCTTTGGAGTCAAAATAAATCCATCTCATCAAGCATATCTACGCAGACTCATCTCGGTCTAGGCTGTTCGCTTTAAACATGCTTCAGAAAGCATCTGACATACAAAGCACAGTCGATCACATAGTATGGATTTGTAAACTGTTAATCTTTTCCAACAAAGGGCAAAGGTTGGTCTTCGTCGAGCGTCGCTCATTTATAACAGTGACACGTTGAATTCTGCTTGCAAACAAGTTAACTCTGCACGGCGAGGTTAAACAAATGCGATCAGTAAAGACATAAATCATTCTGCTGTTAGCAGCATCTTGACATTCACTTGAAAACGGTTATTATGTGTGCCTTAGTGGTAAAATGTTTGGTATGGAAATGTATCCAAATTGCCATTTGTTGCATTTGTTTTAAAATCCTGCAGGTTTGGTTTGCTTGACATGGCTGAATGATGGCTGAATGATGGCATTTCCTATGATCAAGATATTGACGAGCCAAATCTCATTTTATATTGAGCAGGGTTCTCACAATTGATCACAATGATGTCACGAGTTCGATTCACGATCAGTTCATACTTTCTTAGCGCTCTACAAAAGTTAATGTTGATATCAATTGTAGTTATACAAAGACGAAAAATTAACTGAAATACATCCGGGGCTCGAAACTATAAAACTATTGAAACTTCAACTGTGCTCAGAAATTAACTCCATGCTCCAAATAAGACTTATGATTGGACAATTTGGAGAACGAAATTGTTTCGGACCAATCAGATACTTTTGAGAAAGTTCTGAGCACAGAGGTCATAGTTTGGGAACCAGATTTCGTAAATAATGTTGCGGGGAAGTAGAAATATAACCAGATTTCTATGAACAATAAAGTGTGGAGCGCAGCTTTAAGAAACTGAAAACAAAAAATCGAAGTACAAGTAGTACCATCTTCGGTAGCCACTGCTACTTATTTCATTAGCATTCCCATACTTACTTAGTACCCTTGCCATGCACAGGTGAGGTAGTACCGACTATAAACAATGGTGTGGGGCGTAGGTTCCAGAAACCGAAAACAAATACTGAATTACGGGAAGTACCGACTATGGTATTGTTCTGGCAATATAAAGTTTCCAGATTTCAAACACTTCAGTTTTAAATATTTGATATTTAACGGATTATGCCAGCTATAAACTATCGTCTTATTACATGTGAAGCAATCGAATTAAGCTTCTCGAATTGGACGGTTGAATATATAGTGCTACTACTGCATTGTTATTTCCCTTGTTTTATGTGCCGATTGATTTAACGCTTCAACTTTATTTTATTATTTTATTTCAATGTTTACTATTTGTAACCGGAAACATGTTCGTTACGCAAAGTGTTGGTATTTTTATTAACGACGTCGCAGGTCTTAATTGAGATTACGATTATATCCGAATACGTATATGTGTTTAATTTTATGATATTGTGAAACAGTATTATTGCATTCGGTAGTTTCCATGTGGTGTCATAGGAAATCGAACGGAATTGCTAATAAATACCAACTCCCTATGCAAAATCGCCGAGCCTTTAATGAGTGTATTTACCTTAATAATATATGTGCATTTTATTTTTAGATGTCCTAGAAGAACACGAACAGTTACGACTACAGCTTTTCTGTAT
>JAUELF010259610.1:0-11422 GCA_031471495.1 Clinocardium nuttallii | reverse complement strand
TACAATACAGTCACATACACTACAGACATACAATACAGACACATACAGTACAGACACATACAATACAGACACATACAATACAGACACATACAGTACAGACACATACAATACAGACACATACAATACAGTCACATACACTACAGACATACAATACAGACACATACAGTACAGACACATACAATACAGACACATACAATACAGACACATACAGTACAGACACATACAATACAGACACATACAATACAGTCACATACACTACAGACATACAATACAGACACATACAGTACAGACACATACAATACAGACACATACATTACAGACACATACAATACAGACATACAATACAGTCACATACAATACAGACACATACAGTACAGACACATACAATACAGACGCATACATTACAGACACATACAGTACAGACATACAATACAGACATACAATACAGACACATACAATACAGACACATACAATACAGACACATACATTACAGACATACAATACAGTCACCTACAATACATACATACAATACAGACACATACAGTACAGACATACAATACAGACACATACAATACAGACACATACATTGCAGACATACAATACAGTCACATACAATACATACATACAATACAGACACATACAGTACAGACATACAATACAGGCATACAATACAGACACATACACTACAGACATACAATACAGACACATACAATACAGACACATACAATACAGACACATACAGTACAGACATACAATACAGTCACATACAATACAGACATACAATACAGACACATA
Organism: Clinocardium nuttallii; assembly: GCA_031471495.1. Lineage (NCBI taxonomy): Eukaryota > Metazoa > Mollusca > Bivalvia > Cardiida > Cardiidae > Clinocardium > Clinocardium nuttallii. The sequence goes on along the minus strand of JAUELF010259610.1, from coordinate 10,627 downwards.
CAATACAGACAGTTTCTGAAACCTCTGCATCTGATATCTTCTGAAAACATTGTGGCAAGTGGAGAAATTGCTCAAATTGAACATGTTCTACATTTGCCACAATGATTTTAACTCTAATCAATGGCTATACTTACATTAATAGAGAGTTTCAGTAGTTATACTGAGGGTTATAAATACTAAGGTCGTTGAGAACTTGACTATATATCCAAACGTAATTGTCAATTTAACATTATGTCGCGTTATTCGGTATGTGTGCGATTTTAATTCAATGAGTATATTCACGTATACGTATTTAAACGTACGTATATTTATATTTACACCTTGGTGAATATGTCTGTACATCTGTGCAACGAATAATCTTTGCTATTGTCAAACAACAAATACATTTGTATTAACGTATTTCTACGTATGTTAATGTTTAACTTTGACGGGAAGTGTATGTACATATATACACAATTATGCACAATGTACTACTTTGAGTTCATTGGGCATCTACATTCTTACCTTTGTAAAAGTTATGTTTATATTATTATAATTATCGTTTCAATTAATTGTTGATGATGTTTTTGCTTTTCTTATTATTTTGCAAATGACATGTCCACAGAGTTAACCTGTAAGACGATGTGTTGGAGATGCTTTTCATACTGTTGAAACATAAATGTTCGTTAACAATTATTATGGCCAGGTTTGTTCTGTAAGTCTGTTTCTCCCAGCTATTCATTTAACCATGTCCGACATGCAGACGCGTTTTAACGCATTTCCAAATTGCTGCCTTTGCCACAATGTTTTCAACTCTATTCACATAATTATACTTTCAATTATTTAGATTTCCTTATTTTTCCAGACGTTTTCAAAGACGTTATTTGTGTTGTTAGCAATAAGCGGTAACATTGTAACTTTAGTATGTAAAAGGTAAACTAAACATTACTAAACTACTAACTTACTAAAAGATCGGACTTTTCACATACCAGCTTCAGAAATTTACTACTTGCTCATTACACGAAAACCGAACTTCGAGGGATTTTAAACGAATGACAGTAACGAGCACATTTAATACTCGCAGCGGAACCATGGTAACTAGCGTTGGTCATTCTTCTTCTCAGGAGGCTTCAATGATACGCGAGTGTTGCTATGTTTTATGAACCTTCAATATCACGTAATTCACTGGACAATATTCTGTAAAGATACTGCTCACGTTGCCCGGGGGATTCTGCATCGACTGTACTAGACAAATTCAGACGGTATTACTGAATCGTTTTGTGAAATATAATTAGTTATATTCAAATGCTGTTCTATGCCGCTTTCAGTTGAAATTTCAACTACCGATAGTATGTATCCTTACACCGGTACACAAGGATCCTTACACCGGTACACAAGGATCCTTACACCGGTACACAAGGAACCTTACACCGGTACACACGGAACCTTACACCGGTACACAAGGAACCTTACACCGGTACACACGGATCCTTACACCGGTACACACGGATCCTTACACCGGTACACAAGGATCCTTACACCGGTACACAAGGATCCTTACACCGGTACACACGGATCCTTACACCGGTACACACGGATCCTTACACCGGTACACACGGATCCTTACACCGGTACACACGGATCCTTATACCGGTACACAAGGATCCTTACACCGGTCACAAGGATCTTTACACCGGTACACACGGATCCTTACACCGGTACACACGGATCCTTACACCGGTACATAAGGATCCTTACACCGGTACACACGGATCCTTACACCGGTACACAAGGCGAAACCTTATGTGCAAAGGAGGGAAGCCAATATTAGTCTTTGGTATGACACGGTAGGGGCAATTTTAAGTGAAATGAATCTTCAAGTGTTTAAGTGTGTTTTTGTTTTTATATAAATGCATTAAAACTTTAAGCGTATGAAAGGACGACGTTATCGCCAACACAAAACAAATTACTTTTCGTATAAGCGGTATTTAATTCATCGTATGAGTCATTACTTTCGACTTTTATTGTTAAATGAGTCTGGCATGCCCAAATGTGTTGTCGTCGTACCAACGATCAGTAGATAATACGACAAGCCTCCGTATATGCACAGTATCATCCGAGTCGTAAATGTCCGCTGAAATTTAGATGGGACAGAGTTATACATCCAACTCAAACATCTGATTGCAGTACCTACTGGTTAATCTCAAAACATGACAACCCTTTCCCTCGTATAGAAGGTTTCTGACGAGTCTGCAGCAGACAGAAGTCTGTTGGAAACATTGTGCTGAAAAATCTTCTTTTTTGGTAATAATATTTTTATCTCTTTTTTTTTTCAGTTCATATATAAATAGTGTCCATGTGGTTTGCCAAGCAGTTTTCAAAGTCGTCTGCTGAAGAGATGTTTTTGTTGAGAAAGGGTCCTTCCTAATACAAGATCCCTTTCGCCTGACCTGGCTCGCATGTATGTCCGAAAAATAGGCGTGTATTAAGAGCACCATAGTTTATGTGTGTGCCGGTGTGTTTTTTGGTGTGTGGGGGTTTTATTTCTTAATTTAAGTATAAACTTTCATTCTTTTAATTGCGCGTAGGCAATTTTAAGTAAACTTTCTGACATCTTATGATCAAACGGAGCACATAGAAGTCCCCTTTAACACTCAAATATTTCCGATTAATTGTGTGGGTTGATACTTAATTCAATTATTTTTAATTTGTAATTTTCAATTTTACTATCATTAAGGTATCCTTTTTAGATATCGGTGTTACTTTGAATAATGATGATTAATCCATGGTCTACAAAAAACCAACGTTGTTGAATTTGCAATCCATAGTGTTTATCCATCAGCGCTTCCATGAAGTTTCACTGTTCGCCAATTGATTAAAGAAACTATGAGCCGAGCCCTGGTAGCTCTGTAGGTAGTGACGTGGGCTGTCCACCCAGGGGTCCAAGCCCTGGTAGATCTGTAGGTAGCGACGTGGGCTGTCCACCCAGGGGTCCGAGCCCTGGTAGATCTGTAGGTAGCGACGTGGGCTGTCCATCCAGGGGTCCGAGCCCTGGTAGCTATGTAGGTAGCGACGTGGGCTGTCCATCCAGGGGTCCGAGCCCTAGTAGCGACGTGAGCTGTCCACCCAGGGGTTTGTGTGTTCGAACCCAAGCTCGGCTAACATTTTTTCCGTCGTTTGACAAAAGTCGCTGTGATAAGCATCATTCGTCTTCCGCCAATTGGCTAACAGGTGGAAAAGTAGCCAGTTACTTTGAAAGTTAGTTATGTAGAGTACTGGTGTGTGAAAGCCAAGAAACACATGGTATTTGAACTAGCCGCCGTGGTTTTACTGTATAAGTGTTGAAAACGGCGTTAAACTCCAATCAATCAATCAATCATCCAATCAATCAATCAACCAATCAATCAGCAGAAAACATAAAGAAGCGTCTGACAAACAGTGTCCATATAGAACAGATGGTATACACGCGAAGACAGATCTTCATCACCATTTGAGCCGTCCCGCGAGAAAACCAACACTGTGGTCTCAGCATAAGCATGCCGCGCAGGGTTACCCGGATTGACACTTTTCGTCTGATGTAGATTTTCTGTTTCAGGAATCATTACTCTATACCTATATCCCCATGAGACGGATTGTCTCGGCCCGGGTCAGTATGTACGGACTGTGCATGCTTATCTGGGTCGATACATTACGCAGAGGCCACAATGTTGTTGTTTTTCGCGGGACGCCTCATTTGTTCATAAATCTTACAAGGTTGGTGCTCACTAGTAGAAATTACATATTACCGGTGCTCTGTGTGCCACCACGCAATAAAACCAACATAATGCCCTCTGCGTAACGTATCGACACAGATCAGCCTGCGCTGTCCGCGCAGACTGATCCGGACTGACACATTCCGTCTCATGGGGATAGAGGTATAGAGTAATGATTCATGAAACAGGAAATCCACGGGAAGCGAAAATGAGCTCTTCAATGTATCATACATCGTAATCAGAGGTCAACAGAAATTGATACCATAAAAATCGACATGAAAAAAGAAACTATAATGAGAGAAAAATATAAAAATAAAATCAGAAAGAAAGAAAGAAAGAAGGAAAAGAAATTGTAAGCAATGGAAAGCATGCTCTAGATTTCTATGTTAAATGAGAATGGACGATTATATTTTCCATACAAAATGAACATACATGTATGAGTCAGTACACATATGAGTCGTCCCGCGAAAAAACCCAACATTGTGGACTCTGCGGAAAGTATCGACCCTGATCCGCCGAAGCATGCCGCACAGGCTTACCCGGACAGACACATTTCGCCTCCTGTGGGTTTTCTGTTTCAGGAATCACTACACTATACATCTATCCCCTTGAGACGGAATGTGTCGGTCCGGATCAGTCAGCGCAGGCTGATCTGGTCGATACATTTTGCAGATGCCATAAAGTTGGTTTTCTCGCGGGACGGCTCATATATTATACTATGTTAACTGATATAGTTATAAATGCATCATGCGACAGTTCCATTTGCATGGATGATACATATAGTTTATTGCCATTCTACTTGTGTCGATAGTTTGTGTTGTACCTGTCAATCCAGGGGTTGTGAGTTCAAACCCGAGCTCCGCCAACTTTCTTTCCGACGTTTGACAAAAGTAATTGTGAACAAGCGTAATTCTTCTTCCACCAATGGGCTATCAGTCTATGTTGTAAAGCAGCCAGTAGCTTGGAGGGGAAGTTGTATGAAATATTGGTGTGAGAATGCCAAGATACATATGAGTAGGTGAACTGGCCGCCGTGATATGACCGAAATATTGTTGAAAACGGTACTAAACCCCAACACTATCAAGTATGGTACCTTAATAGCTTCAAGCTGCAATGGCCGACATTTGGCAAAACTGAGCTCTTCCGGGTACAAGCATGGGCACATATGAAGAGCATGTTCCACCGACCACTGTTGTATATAGGTAAAAGTATATACTGTATACATCCGCGCCAAGACTAAGTAGTCCATATAACCCCTGTGTTTGTCTAGACAATTGAGCCGTCCCGCGAGAAAACCAACATGATTGCACCTGCGTAATGTATAGACCAGATAAGCCTGCGCTGTCCGCGCAGGCTGATCCGGGCCGACACATTCCGTCTCAGGGGGATAGATGCATAGATCATTGATTCCTGAAACAGAAATCCCACAGGAGGAGAAAAATGTCCAACCGGGTAAGTCTGCACGGCATGCTTCGGCTGATCAGGGTCGAGACTTAAAGCAAAGTCCATAATGTTGGTTTTCTCGCGAGACGGCTCAAATGGTTATATACCTTCAGAAGACTGTAGTGGTTATGTGACAATGAGTTCATTGATTTATTAGGGTTAAATGACGTTTTAAACAATTTTTCAGTCATATCACGGCGATCAGTTCACCTACTCGTGCGTTTCCTGGTTTTCCCGCACCAATACACGACACAACAAACATGCAAAGCAACAAGCTGCTTTTCCACATAGACTGTTAAACAGCCCATTGGTGAAATACGAAGGACGCATGTCGCAGTGACTTTTGTCAAACGTCGAGCTGGGATGCCAACTCACAACCCCTTGATTGACAGCCCGCGGCGCTACTGACTGAGCTAACATGGAAATAATCACATACACAAATATAACATGCTGAAACTAAAGTACAACTTTCAAATCGATTGATTTTGCGAGAATGACAGCCGTTTCTGAGTAAATTACGTTAAAATTAGATATGCATGAAGAAAATTCAGTTAATACGCCTGTTTAATTTGCCATTTTAGTGTCTTTTAGAGAATTTAACAACCGCCAATTATGCCATCCGTTTGCCCTCTAAACGTAATAACCACGTTAATGCCGAAACATATCACATTAAACGAGAATTGGATAAAACCGCCGCAGAGATAGGGATAGCAAACTGTATTAGAAGTTTAGTTTAACCCTTTCCCATATTATGCATTTTGATGCATCTCCAGTAGACGACATTTGAAAACATTGTGACAAAAGGAGCAATTACTAATTTTGCCGCAATATTTTCTAATCTTTTAAAAACGTATGGCTTCCTTACAAGAGTTTCTGTTATATATTTGTGCATGTTTTCACAGTCGGCTGCTGCAGATTCGTTATATGTGGACACGTGTTAAAATGAAGGACTAATCGGGATTACACTTCCTTTAAAACTATATCTCTGATGCCATAAACGGCTCTAACACCGAACCCTTGGAATCATGGCGTGGTTAAATCCAATCTAGCTGAATTACTTTCATCAACTATTACTGATTTTTGTTATCATTTCACCTTTTTGCAGACAATGTAGTTCATGTCAATACTGTTTTCGGTATTGACGGGCACTTATGACCTCTGAGCAGAGCGCCGGTGGCTCAGTCGGTTACGACGCGGGATGTAAATCCAGGGCCGTTTCGTGAGTTCGAACAAAGCTCGGCCAACATTCTTAACGACGTTAGACAAAGGTAACCGTGAAGGTCGTCATTCGTCTTCCTCTTATGGGCTAACAGTCAATGTGGAAAAGCAGTAAGTTGATTTAAACGAGTGTTGTATGGAGCACTGTATGTGTGAAATAGCAAGGAAACAAATGATTACGCCACCGTGATATGGCAGATCATTTGTTGAAAACGGCGTCACAACCCCAGTCAATCAATCATTTGAAACGCTGGCAGTTTACCTTTGATACAGATTTGAACAGAGGTGAAAAGGGTCGAACAGAGTTGAACAGAGTTGAACAGAGTTGAACAGAGTTGAACAAAGTTGAACAAAGTTGAACACAGTTGAATATAGAGTTGAACAAATTGTTACAAAGGTATAATGATGCTCCGTGTCGTACTGAGCAATAATCAACTTTTCGACGATAATTCAGAGAGACATGATAAAATCGTATGTGTTATGGAAAAAGGTTAAACTAATGATGCGTGGTCATTGTTCAAGATGATTATCTCAATACAAGATACAGTACTGAAGCGTTTCTGATAGGAGGATGTTTCAGAATCGTTAGCGATGAAACCATCTGATGACCGCATAATAAAAAAAATATTATCAATAGACACAAACAAACAAACAAACAAACAATAAAAACAACTAAACCTCAAACCGAAATCACACAACAACAACAACATCCACAACAAATAAAAAAAATGAGGAAATAATATTCTTGACAACAACGCTTCCAAAAATCGTTTACACCAGAGAAATGGTAAATACTCCTAATAATTAATAATTGATGACATCTGAAGCAAACACCTAAGACCATTGAATGTATGCTTTTAAGATAAAGTAGACCCAAACGCAAGGAAAGGGATTATCTTTCACGCTTGGAACTTGGAACACTGTACAATTGGTAAAAGTCATGTGCCGCAGACATATCTGTTACTTCTTCATTCCTTTTTTTATAGAATAAAAGAATCCATTTACAGTCCAATCAATTGAAATTGCATGACCGAGGTTCTAAAGTATCGTTTCTTTTGTGTGTGGAAGAAACATTAATTTGATTTCCTTGGTGTGGTTTTGCCATTTCAAAATAAGAAGATTTTTAGAAAATCCAATTGCTAAATGGGCTAGCGGTGCCATTCCCTGTGAAATAGACAGGAAATGTTTAAGCTACTCGAGATAGTGATAACGACATGTTAGTTTTCCAATTGGATACACATAATCGATAACGATTTCCCCTTTCTTACTTGTAAATTTAAGTTGGACGAATTTGAATGCTTGAAAAGCTCTATACATGAACTTATTATGATTGAATAGGGTTGAAAAATTTGTGTCAAAAAGAGAAACAGCTCACGATAAGCAATTTCTCGTTTTGCTACACTGTTTACAAACACCGCCCGCTGCTAATGCGTAAACCCTTTCCGACTAGCAGACGTATTATGACGCATTTGCAGACGACTTTTTAAAACATTGTGACATAAAGGACAAATTGCTCATCATGAGCAATTTTACCCCTTTGCCATAATGTTTTCAACTCTTTTTAATAATTTAAAACGCTCATTTATGGTGAAATTTCACGTTTTTGACAATACGCTTTCAAAGTCGTCTGCTGCAGAATTGTCGTATTTGGAAAAGGGTTAAATTGCGTCACTTTGAGGGAAAGGGTTATCCTTAATTGGACCATGTTAGAAGAGACCTTCAGGAATGGTCGATTAGTCAGGACATGCATGCACCTTACAGTGCGCGTTAGTGGAGTTTGTTCGGGTTATTTCAATGGCTGTCATCATATCACAATCCCTAAACCTTTTAACTGTATCATATGGAATAGAAGTATTTGAGCCGTCTGGCAAGAAAATCAACAATGTAGTTTCTGCGTTAATTGTCGACCCTGATCAGCCTTAGCATGTCGCGCAGGCTTGCCCGGATGAACACTTTTCGCCTCGTGTGGATTTTCTGTTTCAGGAATAATTTCTCTATACCTCTATCCCTCGGAGACGGAATGTGTCCACCCGGATCAGTCTACGCGGACAGCGCAGGCTGATCTGGTCGAAACATAACGCAGATGCCATAATGTTGAATTTCTCACGGGACGGCTCAGTTAACCTTTTCCCATGAAAGGACGCTATCTGAAGCCTCTGCAGCAGACAGCATTTGTTTAACTTTGTGACAAAAGGAGAAATCGCTCAAAACGATCAATTTCACCCTTTGCCATAATGTTTTCAACTGTTTTTCAGTAAGTATACCTTTATTTATATATTTTTCCATCGTTGTGCGTAGTTGTTTACCATTTTCCGTGTATGGACGCTTTCTTGGGCCTATGCAGCAAACGACTTTTGAAAATATTTTGAGAAAAGGAGAAATCGCTCAAAACTAGCAATATAGCCTTTTGTCAAAATGTTTTCAAATGTTTTCAAGAAATTATACCTTCATTGATAGATATTTTCCATCGTTTTGCCTAGATGTTATCAAAAGCGTCTACTGCATATTTGTTGTAAGTTGGAGAGGGTTTAGCTTGTTAAACTAAACAATGACTATATATATATATTTACAATATAATTGATAAATGTTACATGGAAAGAATATGAGTACGAGCCGTTCCACGAGAAAACCAACATTGTGCAATCTTCGAAATGTATCGACCCAGATTAGCCTGCGCAGGCCAACTTCGGGGCGACATATTCCGTCTCAGGGAGCTAGAGATATAGAGTGATGATTCCCGAAGAAGAAAGTTGACAGGAGGCGAAAAGTGTCTATCTTGATAAGCCTGCGATGCATGCTTAGACTGATCCGGGTCGATTCCTAACACAGAGTCCACAATGTTGGTTTCATATCTCTTTGATAATAGTTGATCCAAACACATCAAAGATATTTTCAAAATGACCGGCACTCTGAGAAAACCTGCCCATGCATAGCCGCGCAGTCTGATCCGTTTCTAAACTATTCAACATATGACACCCAGTGTCACCTGGGCTCTTTAGAAGGGATACGCAGGCAAAGATTTTTCCACACGTGTAATAATTACGTTAAGGTCGGGTTTCCGGAAGCACCGATCTACCGGTATACGCTGAATGTGAGACGGTTTTCCGAGATGCAACTAGACTCCCCTTTTCAAAGCACGGCTTAAATACACTGGTATTATCCACAATCTGGGTGCATTTCCTGTCCACATGTTATCTTAAACCCACGTTTACCGACAGGCTCAAACTTTAACGATTTTTTAAAACATTGAGACAAAATGGGAAATTGCTCATAATGGTCAATTACCCTTTTCACCACAATATTTTATTGTTTTATAAATCGGGTTCTGCAGATTTGTTGTTAAACACAGGAATCGTCCACACTCTGAATATAATTCCCTTCTATATGTTTAAAGTTTTGAATGACTCTGTGGTCAATATGTAAGCTTTGATTAATTGACACGTAAAAGAAGAGATTTCTACGAATATTTCAGTTTTGGGATGAGACATATTTTCACGAAGGACATCGTAAACAGTAGTCAATTATGTATTTCCTCTCAACAAGCAAGCAGTTTTTAACCGACGGTCTGATTCAATGGATTATTTTAACTATCCCCACCCCACCCCTAATTCAAATCCACGTGTCTGTATATGTGTACATGTTTGTCCATGACTATGGACTTTGTAAACGTCAAACTAAACGTTCTGTACTGTTAAGACCTGGATTAAATCAAAACGAATATACACAGATCAGTATTAAACGATGTCCTTACATGTCAGACTCTAAGACTATAATTATATTCTCCACATACAGCAATCTGCAGAAGACGACTTTGAAGACCTCTAAGCAAAACTTTGGAAAATATCTTTAAAGCAAAGTATGGTTACTGAAAAAACTTGAAAACATTGCGGCAAATGGAGAAATTCCTGGGTTTGAGCAATTTCTCCTTTTGTCACAATGTTTTCAAAAGAGGCGTCAAAAAGCGTCCATATGTGGGTCAGGGGTTAATTAAAGAAGCAACAACAAACGAAAAACGTTAACAAATGCAATTTGCTGATACAAGCGGATCACTTTTGTCTTTATTGAAAATGTACATTCAACAGACAAACGTTTGAATAACATTGACGTTAACCCTTTTCCTCATACAACAATTCTGCAGCAGATGACTTTGTCAAACATTAGAAAATCTCTATAATTGAATGGATAACCTATGACTAAAAATGGAAAACATTGTGGCAAAAGGAGAAATTGCACGT
>JAUELF010259609.1:0-20661 GCA_031471495.1 Clinocardium nuttallii | reverse complement strand
ATCCGGCAGCTTAATTGTTATTTTACATGTGAAATTTGCTTATGGTGGCATATTACTGCCGTATAGTAACCATTTAATTTTTTGTACAATATTAACTGGTTATCTTTTACGGGTTTGCGAACCACACTTAATAAGTAACATACTAGCTGGATAACTAGATGAGATTCGTGTTACTTCTTATTTCATATTCTCGAAACGTAAGACTGAAAACAGGCATGAAAGTGCACAGAAATGACACCAGTTACGTTTTCATGCTGTACAATAAGACTTACAACCGAACTCCTATCGAGTTTACCACTTATTATGTCACATACTAACGTGTTAGCTAGATAAGATTCATGTTACTATAGTGCTGACGGCCTGGGGCTGCAGGAAGAAAGGAGAAGAAGGGAAAATGTAAAAGTAAATAACAATTGCAGAAGTTAACAATGCTTGTCAAACATAGTAAATATTTTAAAACTGGCATTCGCAAAGTAGGATCTCTATAACGCTGACCTGCAAGAGCTCACAAGTATACAAATTAACTTATTTCGTTTAACTTCTTTGTTCTTCTCCGTTCCATTTCGCGAGTGTTGATAAGCTTCCATAGTTGACCCCTCGGCGCATTGATCTGTAAAGCTTCTATTAAACTTATAGTTGAGTACTCACGCTTTTTAAAAAAATTTCACTGATGTTCCAGCAACCTTATAAAAATCTCTTTTTTTTTAGAGATTTTAACCTTTCAAATGCAGTCTCACCCTGCGTCAATCGGTGCTCAGTTTCTGACCAGACCAAACCCATATTAGAACTTAGCCTAGATACTGTCAAGGCAAATACTCTGAGAAAGTTTCACCATACTGAAGCCAATTTCCTAATATTTGGCCTAGTGACCTAGCTTTTGACCGGCTGTGACCTATATTCGGGCTTGGTCTACATATCACTAAGTCAAATAATACATTGTGACAAAGTTTCAACATGCCCAAGATTAACATTTTCCTTAAAATTCTGGTTACTAAATAGAAGTAACAATCTTGATAATCAGTCCGTGTTCTAGCTATTCTATCTTTACATTCCCCTGTTCTTGTGCTCAAACCACTTGCTAAATATAAGTAAAATCCTTATAATCAGTACGTGTTCTAGCTATTCTATCTTTACATTCCCCTGTTCTTGTGTTCAAACCACTTGCTAAATATAAGTAAAATCTTGATTATCAGTACGTGTTCTGGCTATGCTTTTCTCCAATTCTAATATTTTATTTGACTCATCATATTCTCTACCGGTGGACAATTTAACTAATCCTATAGAAATGTATTTTAATCAACTCTAAACAAACAAACAAACAAACAATTCTAATATTTCATTTGACTCATCATTTCCTCTACCGGAGGACAATGTAACTAATTCCATAGAAATGTGTTTTAAGCAACTCCAATATATCGAGGTATTGCTTAAACGCACAGTATGTTCTCAGATGAGCCTTTACAAAGTGGGAGTACCACACGACCCTTCACATAGATCTCAATCCAGCGGTTGTGAGTTAGAATCCTAGCTCGGCCAACATTCTTTCCGACGATTGACACAAGTCATTGTGACCTGCGTCATTCGCCTTTTACCAATGGGCTGTTTAACAGTATTTGTAGAAAGCAGCTAGTTGCTTGGAAAGTATGTTGTGTGGTGTAACGGTGTGGGAAAACAAGTGAATGCATGAGTAGGTGAACTGGTCGCCGTGATATTATTGAACAATTGTTGAAAACGGCAGTATAACCCAATCAACCAATCATTCATTTGAAATTACAAATAATTCGCCATTTTGCTTTAACTAACAATAGGTACCCAGATGACCTTAAGTACACTGTCAGTATCACATTCACTATCTGACTATAGATAGTACAACTCTAGGTACATCGCGTGACTTTGATTTACAAACGTGGCCCTACTAGTCGTATGACCATTTATCTCTAACCCTTTATCGACTTTGAAATTATGTAGGCAAACATATCTAAACTCGCGCGCTAGATCTCTGTATAATTTGTGTTTTCACCGAATAGAGTTGAAATATATTTTGGTCATAATTGATTATTTTTGGCAACAATCTTTTTAAAAGTCGTATGCGGAAAAAACGTCTACATGTGGAAAAAGGGTAAAATAATACCTTAATGAAAATATTTTGAGACCCTACTTTGCTTGACAGAGGTCAAATAATTTGTTATCAAACCAAACCGATTGTTAACAAACGGTCTTTACCCCTTTGGACTATGCTTGAACCAAATTGACAGATTTTCTAGTTTTATCATGATCCAGGGACTCATGTAAGTGCAAATCTTATCAAGTCCATTTTGAAAATTTAGCATTGGAAGGGTAATTCTTTAATCTTGTCCGATATTTCCTCGTCTGTTTATTATATCTAGTAGAAATGGACGATTTGCATCAATTATCAAACACATTTAAACTGTTTTAAATCTGTCCGTTTAATCATTAACAGTGAACTCATCTAGTACTGTGATGTTATTGCTAAAATAGGGGTATTTGTCGTCTTGAAAACATTTTAGCAGACTTTAAAAGTTATACATAAATATGGAAATTAACACCAGCATTTGCATGTTTACGTCATATACAAGTCATTGACGGATACGAGACATTGGACACGTTTGTATTGTCGATTCATGGAGGAAAATAACTCGTCTTTTACCTCAGAATAGTTACAGTGGTGAATTATACGTTCATCTTTTATCTATCGTTGCCTTATTATTAGTTACAGTGGTGAATTATAAGTTCTCTCACATCATCTATCAGTGACTAATTAATTAAGGTAAAGTGATTGTCAAAAGGGAATATATAATTATTTTTTGTAATTAATATGTGTTTGCATTGATAGTGTAGCAATACAACACACACTGAAAGGGTTCAAGTAGTAACGAAAATGGTAACCTGTCTTGACGTGTTTAATCTCCTGCTAGATTATACAGGGACGTTAGATAAGCCTTGTATACGGTTTAACTCATACTGTGCATAATTGCCAACAGTAGACTATCCCTTGTTCAAAATGGGGTGACTCCATTTTTCAAGTATTAATAATAATTTGTAATACTTTGATCAAGACAAGCAATGCATATGTCATGTAAGATATGCGTTACGAGCTAACTAACCTGATATCTAGTATATTGCAAAAACCTTAATATTGCAATTGGCGCTGAAAGAGGTATAAAACTATTTCCCCCATACACCCCATTGCAGCAGACAATTTTGAAATATCTAGGTAGTAGTATGGAAAATGTCCAGCAATAGAATGTATAGGAGATTGGTTGAAAGACATTGAGATAAATGGAGAAATTGCTCTGTATATCATCTTCAGAAACAATGGCGTGTGCTGATTATGCCTTAAACTACGTCTATAAGTGGAAAAGGGCTATGTGAGTGCTTCCAGGTGGGACAGTAAATCAATCAGTATCTTATTATTTGGAACAACAATGGAAAACAGTCATATCGAAACGTAAATTGTGACAAATGCGAAACGTGATTCTAAATTATCCTAACAGTTGAGTTTAGATTCATCAACACTTTTAGCTCTGCGTAAGACTATAAGTAAGGTTGTCGATTGGAGGATTGGAGTTAAATCTGGTACCCGATCTGTTATATCAAATGAAATCAGTTGATACTTAAGCAGGGGTCTCAGTAACAAATGAAATTAGTCCTAACTCAGAACAAAGCATAATGAATAAACAAACAGTCTCTACAAAACGTAACAATATGTCGATGTTCTTGATTAACGTTTCTTGGTGTACCCGCCACAGATGCAATGGACTACCCGACAACACCATCGGAATGATTATGATCTACATATATCGTTAAGTTACTCTGTTGTAATGTAGTTTTGAAGGGCATAATCTTCTCTCTCAATGGCCTCTGAAGTGAGCAAGCCCTCAAAACTAAAATTCTATGTATTACTTTCAATGACAAAATATACCGTATATTAATTTGGAGTAGTAATTATATCGCACGTTGAGGTGAGATAATAGGGTTCAGGGCTACAAATAAATAGCATATTTGCTTAAAAAAGAAAAAGAATTGTATAAAACCAAACAATTGTTAAAATGATGAATACTCAAAAGCAATTAAAACGTAAATAAAGCTTTTATTTAAATTTTAAAAAAGTGTCTGGATGAATGATGGATTCCAAAATATTTAGATATGCCAACAATTAGAAGCATACATTTAACAGCATTGAACTATTGTGAAAAAAGAGACTTAGTTCTTATGTCTACTTTTGTCACGAAGATTTCAAGTCGTACAAAAATGATGTGGTAAATTTATTTCTGTTACTTAAATTAAAAAAAAATTGTTATCTGAAAAACAATTAGTAAGAACTTGTTTCCCTCTGTTTCACTCATGGATGCTGATGTATCCTTGTCACGATTGATATCATTGGTAATACTGGAAAATGTCAAAAGAAACGCGATAATACAGCTTAAATACTGTTTAAAATAAATATTTGCAAGAGGGCCAAGATGGCACTAAATCGATCACATGAGTGATAGTAAATTAGTAGCAAATATTTAATTGTCTAAGAAAGTTTGATCAGGGGTGCAAATGAAACTACAAAGAGTGGACACTGATAAAGAAATAGCTTATCAGTAAATCCCATTTGACCCTGAAATCGAATACGAATTTCCTGAATCCGCCTTGCTGCCCCTGTTTTTCAACGAAATCAATATTGCTTAAACAGTTTTGGTAGAGGGTTACACAAAGAACATTTCTAAGGAAATTAACTTGGAACTGGACAATGCAGGAAAAGATTTAAACGACACGTTGGGGGTATTTTACTCCAATTCTTATGTCGCAGCAACCAAAGTTCTACACATAATGTAAGTCTTTGAACATTTTAAAAGAGGACCAACAAAGGAACATTCCCGAGAAGTTACGTTGAAATTGGTCAAGTTAAATGGTAGTTGTCATTTGTAGCTAAAGGTTCAGTTTACCCCTTTTGTGATGACGCCGGGTTGCTATGATTTTGTAACCATTCATCTCGGCTTGAACTAATTAAGAAGACGATCACTGACGTACGATTCATATTCATTTTTTAAAAATAAAACGAGCACTTACATGTACAAAAATCTAAATTTTTCAAATTTTGTCATTTTGCCCCTTTCTGATTCCGTCGAACTTCCATGTTTTGCAACCAATCAGTATAGATTGAACCATTTTTGTAGAGGGTCACCCAATGAAAATTTTCACCATATGGCACTGGAATCTCACATGCAATTTCAGATGAGAAAATTTATGTTTGGACAATTTCTCCCCTGTCTGATGCAGCAGCAATCAAAGTTCTCAGTGGAATATTTGAACAATTTTGAAAGAGGGCAACCAAAAAAGCATTCCTGTGAAGTTTGATTGAATTTGGTTCTGTGTTTTAGGTGGAGTTGGTGTTTAACGCTAAACGTTAACGATATACGACGAGCAGAGAGTGAGTAGAATAGGTCTTCGGCTCAGGTGATCTAAAAATACGTTTATTTGTAACCATTCTTTCATTATCCGTTCTTTGAAGAAAATGTCACAATACAGTCTACGTTTTATCAACCTCGACATAGCACAACATGTAAATGCAACGATTTACAACACCTTACAAGTCGTATATAGCAATTAACGGAATCCTGTCATAACATACTCTCTCCGTTCGTATGTATATCTTGTCTAACGAATACGAGAAAGTGCATAGTTATACTTGTATTCCTGCATATTGGAAAAACGGTTATTTGAGCAACACAAACTATGGCGGGGAGACAGTGGTCAAATTTGAATCAATGTGTTCAGTGGTTTGTAAAACAATTCAATGATTAATTTTAACTATCCGAACGACACGAATCCTAATGACAGATGTCAACATTGAATCACGGTGATTTGTTAAATTCCGGTTATCCTAGCGACAAGAATCGTGGCTGGGAGGGAGAGGTCAATAATGAATCAATGTATGCCGTAGTTTGCTAAAAGAAATATACTGTTATTTCGGTTATCCGAGCAACACAAATCATGGCGATGAGACAGATGTAAATAGTGAATCAATGTGCACAGTGGTTTTAAGCTCACCTGTGCATGAAGTGTACGGTGAGCTATGGTGATAACACTTTGCCCGGCGTCCGTTCGTCGTGCGTCGTCCGACGTCAACATGTGTCCATCGACAACATTTCCCCTTGCTATATTTTGCATCGGATCTCCATGCAGTTTTATCAGAACATTTATTTCTATCAAATCTTGGATAAGGCCGACACTTGGCCATATGAGGTAAAGAACTAGGTCACTAGGTAAAATTGAAGGAAAATCTTGTTAACACTCTAGAGGTCACATTTTCAACTTGAGCATGTATAAACTGATTCAGAATGTTTGTCTTAATAATATGTAAACCAAGTTTGAACATGGGTTATTTCGGGTCACTAGGCCAAATTGAAGGAAAATCGTGTTAACACTGTAGAAGCCGCATTATTTGCTAAAGACTTGGAAGTTGGTTAGAATATTTATCTAAATAATATCTATACCAAGTTCCATTATGGGTCAAGCCAGGTTACTCGGCCAAATTGAACGGAAATCTTGTTAACACTATAGAGGCCTTATTGTCAACTTAAGCATGTTGAAACTTTATAAGAATGTTTATCTGGATGATGTGTAGGTCAAGTTCAAACATGGGTCGTGATGAGTCAAAAGTTGGTCACTTGGTCAAACTAAAGGAAAACAATTTTAACACTCAAGAGGCCGCATTTTTTGCTTCAGCTCTTTGACATTTTGTCTTGAAGATATCTAGGTTAAGTTCAAGTACAGGTCATGTAGGTCACTAGGCAAAATTGAGGAAAATCTTGTTAACACTTTGGATGCCAAGTTTTTTTCTTCGGCAGCTTGAAATCTTGTCAGAATGTTTGTCTGAATAATATATAGGTAGACTATATGTGTCATATTGGGTCAGAAAAAAGGTCAATTAAGGAAGATATTGTTCAAACAAAGAAAGGTCGCTTTTTTACTTTTATCAAGTTGAAACGTTGTCAGAATGTCTTGATGATATCGATTCCATGTTGAAATTAAATAAATTATAGATTACTAGGCCAAATGAAGGCAAATCGTGTAACACCGTGGAGGTTGCATTCAGAATTATTGTGTTCATTTGTTTCGCATCGCAGTACATTGTGCCCTGATATGATTTTTTTTCAAATAATGCAGTCACACAGAAAATCTGTTTTTGTTCTGTATGGGTAAGTCATGATAGTAATTAAGGGTTTAACCACTTTCCACCCAAAACAAGTCTGCAGCAAACGACTTTGACATTATCAAGTACAAAATATAAAAACAATCTATAAAATGATAGAATGATAACTTAAAAGTGTTCAAATGTTATGCGGTAAATGCAAATCGTGATTGATCATTATGGACAATTTCTCCTTTTGCCACAATGATGTTTAACCTGACAAACTGTGAAACCAAGTTCAGAACATACATACTCTCTATAAATGAAAGCAAAATGTTAGAGTGTCAAATGTAGTTGTATGTTATTCAACTCAACTGTCTATGAATTAACTGTTAACCCTTTACCGTAATGTAGACGCATTTTGACGCATCTGTAGCAGACATCTTTTGAAAGCAGTATGGCAAAAGGAGAGTTCGCTCATGACGAACAATTTCCACACTTAGCACAATGTTCTCAACTGTATTAGATCATCGAAAAACCAGTAAATTTTCATTAAACGATTGAAAACATTGTTAAGAAAGTAATTTCTGCAACTAAGTCCACTAGTGTATGATTATCATATTCTCTTCACACACATTAACATAGACTTTAGAGCTCAGCGCAGGGTCTGCAAAACATAAGAATTTGAGACGCATCTTAATTGACAATATCTATAACGCATATCTCCAATTCAGATAGGATGCATCGAACATTAAATGAAATTGATACTTCAAGTTACTATGACCATACATGTAAACAGGAAAGTAGAGTAGGTTGTACACTAAACAACCCATATTTCATCTCGCTATATGTTAAGCTCTGAGGTGGCATCCGTCCCAACACGGGCCATTGTACAACATTAGTCTATGCTTTGTCTTCCATCGTAACCCTAGAGAATGGTTTAAACAAGGGCCTCTGTATCATGCATATTATTATTCAGTGCCTCAGGCAAATATGTTGAACATGATATGTGTGGAGATTATGTCTAGGCCAAATTCGATAACCAACCAAACTGCCCCATACGGTTAAATCAGATTGACTTTTGTATCAGGCAATCAAATTGTCGCTTAACTTTCTTTTTGGTATGAATTGGTGAGATAACTGATACAAAATTAATAGGATGGAAAACCGTTGATTGTCAGGTTTTGAGATTGTATAGAACAGAACAATGTCATTGGACAGAAGAGAATGAGCATGTGCCCATGCATATTTCAATGTAAAGGGTCAATTTGATATGATAACGTATTGTGGTCATGTATAGAACTTGATCACTAATACTTTAAGTCCCCTTTCCACACACAGACGCTTTCTTAAGCCTCTGTGGTAGACGACTTTTTAAAACATCGTAGCTAAAGGAGAAAGTGCTCATGATGAGAAATTTCTCCTTTCGCCACAACACGCTTATCTCTATTTCATTGAAATCTAAACTTTTATATAAAGAGATTTTCAATACTTTATCTCCAGAACACTTCGAGGTCGTCTGCTGTATATTGGTTAAAAGTGGTAAAAGGTAAACCCCTTTCTCACCTGCAAACACGATTTGACACATTTGCAATAGGCAACTGTTGACAACATTGTGGCTAAAGGAGAAATTGCTCATTATTTCACTCATAGAGATTTTCATCTTTTTTGCTACATGTTTTCAAGGTTGTCAACACCATAGTTATTGTAATGGTGAAAGGGCGTATACCAATAGCTTCTAATGCCATTTTGTGTATTAAGGAGTCCGTTTACAGTTAATTAACCCTTCTCATCATCAACACATATTTAGCAGACGACTTTATAAAAAAAGTCTTGGCAAAAATATAGTTTGCCGCAATGTTTTCATCTATATTAAAAAAATATCATTTCATTCATAGAGCTTGTCAACCCTTTTTTTCTACTTGTTTTCAAGGTTGTCTGCTTTAGATTTGTTATCATTGTAAGTGGTCCATTTTTCAGTTGTTCATCCCTTTCCAACATTCAACAAATATGTAGCAGACAACTTCGAAAAAGTCTTGTCAAATATTTATGTTTTCAACTCTATGCAATAATTATGAATTCCTTCGTAGAGATTTAAAAAAAAAACTGTTGCTCAAAGTTCAGATTTAAGATTTTAGTAGGAAAGGGCTAATATCAATGTTCTAAATGTCATATCATGTTAAGTAGACCGTTTATCAGTTCTTTAACCCTTTCCTACATACAACAATCTGCATCAGACGACTTTGTAAATATCTAGGAATAACCTTCGTGTTGTCTGTCCATTACACGTTTATTTACTGACACGTTGGCACTCCTGTTTTTTCTAACCAGTTTGTAACTTTTTACTACATTTTGAAGCAAAACTTTGGAGTTGTATTCCGTGACGGGCTAACCTACATACATACCTCGTGGTTCAAGGGTTTCAAACCCAGTGATGATGGTTCCGTTGTAGCAGCAGCTCTTGGTGTTGCTACGAAAAACAAGTTTACAAGCTCTGTCGTCAGTAATATAACTGATATTCGCTTAGCTTTTGCTGATCCTGTACGTTTTTCTTTTTTACAAGATACGCTTTTATAAGTACAGTATTCACGAACGTCTAGCTACGTATGCTTTTTGACTCGCTACCGACTGATCACTCGGGGCTCGGCTAGTAACAACGACCCCTGTCAATCACCAACAGGACTAGAGGTCAAGTCATGTTCATATTCAGGACCCCTGGGCCAACAAACTTCTTTCTATGATCTCATTTAACCCTTTCCCATATACAACACATTTGCAGCAGACAACTCCAAAAACATCGACTTAAAATATATAAAATCTCTATGAACAGTTTTCTCCCTTTTGCCACAATTAATGTTTTAAATAGTTGTATGCTGCAGAGGCGGCGGCTGTCAATACAGGTACTGTAACAAGCGTTTTTTGTCTTTAACTAATGGGCTAACAGTCTATGTGGAAAAGCAGCCAGTTGCTAGGAAAGTTTGTTGTGTGGATTACAAGTGTGAGAAAACATCGAAACACATAAGTAAATAACCTGGCCAACGTGATATGAATGAAAAATTGTTGAAAACGGCGTTCAACTCCAATCAATCAATCAAATAATCAACCTCATTACCTGTCACATTCGACTTTCAGCTATTGGCTTTAAGTTGAAAGATATACAGCTGCCCGTGAAGAATGTTGTGAGGACTAATATAAGAAAGAAGGAAAAACATATGACTTTGTGAACTGGCATCATGATATAACTAAAATACTGTTAAAAACGACTCTAACCCTTTCCCGCATATAGACGCTTTCTGACGTCTTTATAGCAGACGATGAGCAAATTCTCCTTTAGTCACAATGTTTTCTTTTTCATTCAATACCTTTGCTTTCATTTAAAGAGATATTCCATAACGTTGACAAAAGTGTATGCATACAAAGTCGCCTGCTGCAGATTTACTTATTTCACGTGGGAAAAGATTAACACAAGTCGATTTTTAATTTGATGGAACCGAGTTTATGATGGAATTGTTGACCAGGAAAGTTTGGATGAAGGCGACTTTGACGTTGAAGAGACCGCTACGTTTAGAGATGCCGACGGTATTGTGACGCGATGGCAGACTCCCCGTGGTCGTAACCGGTCAAGTGGTCACACCGGAGAAATACCTGCTGACTGAGTGCTGTACTTATAGAGAAAACTGGTCACTAGTGATTTGTAAAGATCAATATGGAGAGGTAAACGGTTTAATCTACTTCAATTTGGAACAATTCAGCGACAAATGATTTTTGAAGACAACTGGCGTTAAAACAAACCCGGAAAATCCCTAGATATGTTAGTATAATTGTAGAATATACTAGAAAACATGGTAGGTAAGGAGAAATTGACTGTTATGAGTATTTTTATTTGTTTTCCCACACCGTTTTCACAAGATATTTGCTACAGCAGCTGTGTCAAATAGCGTCATCATTTTGGAAAGGATTTAACGTCTTACTTGTTATGTCATCAGACAATGCACTTTGAAACTGATTACAATTGTTCTTAGTTTAACCAATGACGTTTCTCTGTAGCAGAGGACATAGAAATTATCAAGTCTAAAATATATATAATCTCTATCAATGATTATTGAATAGAGTTTCAATCATTGTGTCACAATGGTTTTAAAGGGATTCTGCAGCAGAGGCGTCAGAAAGCGTATATATGTGGGGAACGGGATAAACAATGTCTACTCTATTTATTTCAAACAATTATGAGATAGAGAAAGAATCCGGATGGAAGTGTGTATGATGTAATCATCTTTTGACAACCTTGAAGCAGACACTATTTAAACTGAGAATGCTTTGGCCATGGAAGCACTTCCCCGTCGAACGATTTCTTAGCTTTTATATGTCAAGATTTGTCAAGTTTTCTAATATCTTCTTCATAATATGTTGTGATTTTAACCCATTTCCTCATGCAACAGTTGAATTATAAAACTGTTTAGAGAAAATGAAAGAAAAATGGATATAAATGAAAACCGGGAGTGTGTCGAAGAAGAGCTAGTCTTGTAACCCTGTTTTTGTTGTTGTTGTTGTTAGAGACATGTTAACAATCAAGCCCCTCTCTGATAAGCTATGTTGTTACAATTTCAGTTGAATACACGCTTCATGAAACACTTCTTTTCTGGTGACAACATGCATTTCGACAAGTCGGGAATGATTAAACGGATAAACGTCAACACGGCCTCGAACACGGCAGTGGAGCACGTATCATCCCTATATGCACACCAGCCAGTTTATGGTCCTACTCGGGAAGAGCAGTTTTACTACCAGTTTCAGTTTACGAAAGAATTCCAAGAAATAACCATTATTAAACGTCGTGGTATTGAAAGGTATGAGTATGTTTTGTTTTTAGTTATTAACTCCTTTCCCGCACACCGCAAATCTGCATCAGATGACAAAGAAAATGATGGAAAATAAAGGAATATTTTTGTAGTTGGAAGTTCGAACTTAGAATAGAGTAGAAAAACAATGAGGCAAAAGAAGAAATTGCACATGATTTCTGCAATTGTATTTTAAAATGTTGTCTCTTTCATCTGTGTCAAAATGTGTCTGCATGTTGGAAAATGGTCATCTTGCCAATTAAGATGTGCATTAGGCATCTTTTGATACCTTTGGAGCAAAATCAATTTTAAAATATGTTGTGTAAAACAAAGTTTTCTTCTCTGTCTCAAACCATCTTAGTGGTGTATGGAAGCACACCTGACTTAGTGGTGTATGGAAGCACACCTGACTTAGTGGTGTATGGAAGCACACCTGACTCTTGTGCGGGTGGTCGCAGGTTTGATACTCGGCCAGGTTAAATCATCAACTTTAAAAATGGAAGTAATGAATTTCCCTCCATGGCACTAAATATGAGCATAACGACTGACTCACTGGTTGCAAATAGATAAATTGACCAGTAGTACTGGAGACCTTTGGAGGAAATGTTTGATATGTCTGTGAAAGTGTCATAAAACACAAAACAAACCAATAAAAGTCTCAAACTTTTGTGTCAAACATTTAAAATAGAAGAAATTATAAAATTAGATAAACAATACGTATAACAAAAACTTGCTTAATTTGAGCAATATCTTGTTATCAAACAATTTTTCAAATATTATTTGCTGCAAATCTTTCAAAGGCTGTCCGGTTCAGGAAAAGAGTAAACATGATTTCATAGATGTTTTAGAAAACGTTTAGAATATATCAAACGTATCCTATTTACAGACGCATTTTGATGCCCTTGCAGCAGACAACACTTTAACGTATTGCAAGTGACTCGGGAGTTACAAAGAAGCATGATTCAGATCAGTCTTCTTATTGAAAAAAACCCATGATGATGCCATTGTAGCATATTTTGTAAACGTTCGGTATACGTTGCATATGCTATTTACATTACCTGTTCGATGTGATGTATATAAGACACAGTGGACCTCTTCAGGGTGGAGTATATTTTACACTGACGGGATCTTCTACGTCTTTGGCCCGACACGTTACAAATGGTGTCAGCGGTGGGATGAAGACAACTGCCAGACCGACGTTGCCTTACCCACGAGTTTCCCAGGCCAAGACTCGGGACGAATCTTCTCGGAGGGGGAAGTACTGTAACGATCGGTGAACGTAGTGAAATAGTTCGGTATGCGTTGCATATGATATGCAAATTTATATACCATGATGATTACCTGTTCGAGGTTTAGGGTACATATATAAGACACAGTGGACCCCTTCCGGGTCGAGTATACTTTTCACTGACGGGATCTTCTGCGTCTTTGGCCTGACATGTTACACTTATTTGTTATGCAATATTTTCAATTATTATGTCTCCCCCTGTATACAGGGGAGATACATTGTTTTTGTCTTTGATGTCTGTCTGTCTGTCTGTCTGTCTGTCTGTCTGTTTGTCCCCCAAATCCTGTCCGCTCCATATCTCCAAGACGGCTTGAAGGATTTTTATATATGAAACTTGGGTCACATGTTCACATCATCAAGGCGACGTGCAGAATCCATGTATCGACCATACCGGTTCAAGGTCAAGGTCATGCTTGAAGGTCAAAGGTTTGAGGCTTTATTTCGTGTCCGCTCCATATCTCCAAGACGGCTTGAAGGATTTTCATGAAACTTGGGTCACATGTTCACCTCATCAAGGCGATGTGCAGAACCCATGTCTCGACCATACCGGTTCAAGGTCAAGGTCACACTTGAAGGTCAAATGACAAACTGCAATGGGGAGACATATGTTTTTTTACAAAAACAATCTAGTTTGATTTTTTTTTAAATTCGACTTTGCCCATATGCAGGATTGAGAACAAATATAAAGCATCTGCAATTTTGAAAAGGATATAAGCTGCGACTAATGAGGGTTGTTAGACTAATTTTACCCTCATACCCTCATTACTGGTGGAAGAATTACTAATCAATGTTAGGTATATATGTTCAATGTGAATTACTAAATCGTGTAAATTACATGATTAAACAGTCTTAACCAGAACTATAGACTCTTAAATAGCTTAAAAACCTTTAAATTCTCTGTCTTCATGTACGCAGGAGAAACATATCATACAAAATACAGACTTCTGAAATTTGTTTTTTTACGTTTTTTCCCTCATACATGTACAGCTAATCTGCAGCAGATGACTTTGAAAACATTTAGGCAAAAAAATGGAAAAGCTACGTAAGGGGAAGTTTCATGTTCAAAAACATTATCACATAAGGAGCATACTTGACTGACTACAGGGAAGATCCTTATTTCACTGTAGGGCCAGAGGCTGAGGTTTATCTGGATTATTGCTGGCAACCAGGTTTCAAAGTTTTCTGTTATTGTGTGATATGTATGGCCCATATTAAGTTAATCCTTTCCCTCATATAGACGCTTTCTGACGCCTCTGCAGCAAACACCTTTTTGAAAACATAGTGACAAAAGAAGAAATTGCACAAAACATGCAATTTCTCCTTCTGCCACAATGTTTTCTCTTTTTTTGTCATAGGTTATCCATTCAATTATTGAGATTTTCTATGTTTAGACGAAATATGTTCAAAGTCATCTGCTGCAGAATTGTCGTATGAGGGAAAGCGTTAACAGTTTGAAGCATCAAAATGATGGAAACATCAATTGGAAGATTATTTAGCCGATCATCCTTTTCTCACAATATTTGCAACAATTATTTGCTGCATTTTTATAAAATTTTGATCTAATTAGGAAAATGTTGAACTGATCTAAAAAAAAAGACATAAAGCTCGTGAAGTTTGCACTGAATCTTATTTATTTTACCCATTATTACTTGCTTGATTGTACTGCAGAAGTTTTAGGATCTACTAATTAGTAATGAACATTCCAGTGTTAATTTATCACTCTATGCAGATCCTTTTTATTACTTTCCCAAATAGAACCACATTTGACATGTTCACAGCTCACAGCTTCTGTAAACAAGGAGGGAAAAGGAAGAAATGTATCATGTACTCAATCTTATTTATGGGCAGATCAATGTGTCTTTTAAATGGTATGTCTCCATTTTCAATTTGGAAAATAAATACAACGGAAAGTGAATTTTAAGTGTCAGCTATATATATATTACAGTCCTCAACTTTATGAGATTTCTCCTCCCAAATATTTCCTCCCACCCATGTTCAGTCTCTGACGGTGAGGTTATAAGGACTACTTCTTATGAAGTAGTTTATTGTTTTACAGAGAGTATCAGTCATTACTTATTAATTGAATCTTGTCTTGCAAAAAGAAGTTCATAATGTTTCTATTTATTTCATCCTTTTGAACATTTCTTTTATATTATTGAACTAGCTTCAAATACAAATTGCTCATCTTCTTTTAAATTGAAGTTAATTCTTCTCTGAAACACCATTTGAGCCTTTCCTTGAGAAAACCAACATTATGGCCTCTGTAACTTTTCGACCCAGACAGGCCTGCACAGTCTGCACAGACTGATCCAGGCCGACAAATTCCATCTCAGAGGGCCAGAGGTACGTAATGATTCCTAAAACAGAAAATCCACGGGAGGCGAAAAGTGTCTATCCGGGTAAGCCTGTGTGGCATACTTATGCTGATCCTAGTCGATACTTTACACAATGTTGATTTTCTCGTGGGACGGCTCATATTATACATTATAAGACAAGGATTTTATTTTTTCAGTTCTTCAATAATTCAATCATTGTTTTATTGATGATCTTCAAAACAGCATGTAATGTGATAAAAGGTAAATGATGTCAAACTATTGAGGCATCAAGTTTTATATTCTGTGATTGTCCTGGTTAAGATGTTTGTATGTGCCGTCACTAAATATATGCCCTGGTGGTCTTGAGACAAAATGAGTTTGCAAGAATGCAGGTGTTGTGGCAGGTAGGTGGAGCCCACAAACATTCTCAGCCCTTTAAGTTATAATTCTTATCCAAACTTTGCCAATGGTTAAAATTTATTATTCATGCAGTAGTGACTGCCCCCTTGATAATTTACCTGCAATTTACTTCTTGACTGGCATATTTTGTGACATTTAATTGGCATACATTTAATAATGTTTGTTTTTTTGGAGGTGAGGCATGCTTTTAATTGAAAGAATAGAAGTTGTTCTGCTACTGCTATTCTTTAAAATAACAACTCCTTCCAGACCAAAATGAAGTCTTTTCATCTGTGTAATTATACATTGATTCATTATTTTTATGCAACAGCTTAACCCTTTCCCTTATATGACAATTCTGCAGCAGACGACAATTCTGCAGCAGACGACATTGAACATATTTTGTCAAAATATGGAAAATTACTTTAATTGAATGGATAACCTATGGCTAAAAGTGGAAAACATTGTGGCAAAAGTAGAAATTGCATGTTTTGTGCAATTTCTTCTTTAGTCACAATGTTTTCAAAAAGCCGTCTGCTGCAGAGGTGTCAGAAAGCGTCTGTATGAGGGAAAGGGTTAACATTCAAATTACTAAGGAATAAGCCAGTTACTTGCGGTAAAACAGCTGACTTAGGCCATGTCTGCAGTTGTTCTCTTTTAACGTTCCCACTTACAGACACATTTTGACTGATCTGCAGCCATAGCTTTTGAATATACTGCGGCAACGTTTCCAACTCGATCTGTCTTAGTGCCCAACAATTGTGTTTTATTTGATACAATGTTCAATATTCTACTTCATTATTTTTACCTAGATTTTATGTTTTTTGTCAACTATTAAGAAACCAAAAATAACATAACATAAAGGGTTTAATGTATTTTCAGTTATTGCAAAATGTAGAAATGCATTGGAGTAATTAGATTTCTGTTCTTTTTATTTTTAAGAACTGATGATACATAAAACCAATTACTGTTCAAGTTTCCCGTTGAATATTGGAGAATAAGTTAAACATTTCTTAGAGGAGTGATTTTGTTCAACTTGTGTGCAAAAACGTTTAATGAATACATGCATTGCAAGATGCAAGTATGATTTTCAAGTTTTATGAAGATGCAATCATGATTTTGAGATGGATTATTATATCTCATGGGAATTGATTATATCCTCCGACAACTCTTGTTTTAGCTCCTAACTTTATTCAGAAACCAGAGTCTGTCATTTTCATAATATATCATAGGATTTAAGGAACCAGACTACATTTAGCACACTTTTTTTGTCAGAATGATACCTACGTCAAGTTCAATTATGGGTCATATTGGGTAAGAAATTATTACTAGGTCACTAGGTCAAATTTAAGGAAAATCTTGCTAACACTTGAAGCCACACTTTTGGCTTGAGCATGTTGAAACTTTGTCAGCAAGTTAGTCTTAGTGATATATAGGCCGAGTTTGAAACTGGGTCATGTCCATTCAAACACTAGGTCTGCACTAGGTCAAATTTAAGGAAAATCTTGTTAACACTCTGGAAGCCAAATTTTTGGCTTAAGTATGTTGAAACTTTGTCAGAATGTTTGTCTTAGTAGTAATATATAGGTCAAGTTTGAAACTGGGTCATGTCCAGTCAAAAACTAGGTCTCTAGGCCCTCTTGTTTATTTGTAAAACTCACACATGTATATAGAGTGTAAAAGGGATGTTTTAAAAATGAATATACTTAGTAAGGACAAAGAGAAATCCCGATATGTGGTCAAACTGGCAGGTCTAAATATCTCCTTGTGCTAAAATTTGAGGTATTCCTACAGGAAGTCGCCTCCTGGCAGCTTCCAAATTAAGCAGATAAGCAATAAACATGGACATTTATGTTTTCCAACAAACAGCAGATAACTAAGAAAACATTTAGGCGAAACTATAGAAAATTTCTTAAAATGTGATTTTAATTGAAAACAATTGTAGGCAAAATTAGAAATTGTTCATCATGAAAAATTTCAGCTTTTGCCATCATGATTTCAATTTTTGTCTGCTGCAGTGGTATGAAAATGAGTCTACTTGTGGGAAATGGTTAAAACCCAATTGGTCTTCTTGTGCAGCACTTTGTGCTTTACTTGTGTACTGCTTCTCTTACCAAGCCCCTTCTATTCTCCTCTATTGGGAGAATTGTAATGATATAAGATCAATCTATATGGATTTTCTCTAACTAGTTTATCAACTTGTTGGGATATTGTATTTACATGTCAATATTCTGACTGTACACTCCCAAAATAGGACTGGGAATTTGATTTGTGGCAGGGCATTAATATCAGGCATAAAATGAAGTTACAGACATAGACAATTCAGTATTGTTTTTGACAGCCTTGCTATTTTGTCAGAAACTACCCATGAGTATCTACTCTACTTAGTTATAGATGTACATGTCCAATATTACATCTGAAATGGACAACTTCATTTGCCTCTGCAACAAAATACTTTTTGGGGAAAAAGTGTGGGAAAGGAGAAAATGTTTAAAATAGGCAATTTCTCCTTTTCCAACAATGTTTTCAACTTTAAACATTTTAAAAATGCATGAGATGACAGTTAGAAAGAATATCAGGAAAACAGTTATATGATAATACAAGAGATGTCGCCAGAAAAGACTGCATTAATTTGTTCTTTAATGCATTCTTGACTTATTAAGGTAGCCAATCTGTAATGGTCATTATCATAATGTTGTAGGAATAAGTTTTAAACATGTTTTATTTAACTATAAAAAATGAAAATTAAAGTAGTCTGCATTGAACTAATCTTTGCATTACGTTACATTTTATAAGCAGCATATTATTCTATTTGTGTGTGTTTTTGTATGGCTTGTTTTAGTTATATTTAATTATGGCAACAGTAAATCTTTCTTATGCATGATCCCTGGGTAACTTAAGTACTATACACTAAGAAGTGTGCTCGGCACAAGAGCAATCACATCATGATGCTGGTTATAATACAGGGCACAATGGGTGACTGGTTTCAAATCAGTCCCCTTACCATTCAAGGAAGGCTGATTTCTACTAGAGATACATTCCTTTCCCCCCTTACAAAACAAACATTTTATGAATCTACTGAAGAAGACTTCTGAAAGCAAATGACACTACAATTGCCTTTTTTCCCCTTCTTTCCAACTAGTAGATAGATATAGATTTAGTACTCTAATTTTGAGCTCACCTATGCACAAAGTGCAAGGTGAGCTTAGAATTGTGATCACATTTGTCGGCGTCTGTGCGTCTAGCGTCGTCAACATTTGGCCTTGTTAACAATCTTACATTTTGCATCCAATCATCTTGAAAGTAAATATCAGAACATCTCTATCAAACATTTTTGGCATAAGCATATGTTGAAACTTTGTCAGAATGTTTGTCTTAGTGATATCTAGGCCAAGTTCGAAATTTGGTTATGTCCGGTCAAAAACTTATAGTTCACTAGGTCAAATTTAGGGGAAATCTTGTGAACACTCTAGAAGCCACATTTTTGGCTTGAGCATTTTGAAACTTTGTCAGAGTGTTTGTCTTAGTGATATATAGGCCAAGTTCGAAACTGGGTCATGTCCAGTCAAA
The DNA here is from genome assembly GCA_031471495.1 of Clinocardium nuttallii. Lineage (NCBI taxonomy): Eukaryota > Metazoa > Mollusca > Bivalvia > Cardiida > Cardiidae > Clinocardium > Clinocardium nuttallii. The sequence goes on along the minus strand of JAUELF010259609.1, from coordinate 1,107 downwards.
AACTAGGTATCTAGGTCAAATATCATGTAAACATTTAGGAGAGCGATCCAGGGCTATCATGGCCCTCTTGTTTCATTTATTAATTCTCAGCAGTAAAGCTGTTAAGATTTTTTTTTAATCTTCAGATGTTTTAAATTGAGCAGATTCTACTTGCATCGTTGAAGGTCACTTTCATATATGTTTAGGGATTATAGTGATATATTAGTATCTATATCAGCAGAGCAGGGAAGTTCAACTGTATTCCCATTCAAACCATTCATAAATCTGCAGAATTAAGTGGTATGAAAATTTAGTCTTATATATCAGATTATGTATGGATTTTCTTACACATGCAAAACAAATTGGAGATGTTCCCCAATATACAGTAATACTTGCTGCACCAGTTGTCAAAATCTTTGCTGGTTAGAAGTGTAAAATTGTAACTAATTGTTGGTTGGAATGAATTTGTATCGCCTTTGATTAAAGTCGATGCCGGGAGTTTGGCAGCCGATCAGATAATCTAGAATTGTGTGAAGAAAAAGAGACATTGAAGACAATTTCTGCAATATAGTTCTTGGCTAGACAGGAGTCATACTGCATGGAAATAGAGTTGGATCCATTGGATTATCTTTGACTTGTGGTAGTAAATGTGCATTTTGAATTGTTCTTTTGTAGCAATTCTTTAGGTTTTTGAGATACAGTATATACATGTATATATAACCTGCTCAAAAACGTCACCCCTATGTAGAGTAATTTCCTCTTTAGAATGATAAATCAACTTTAACCCTTTCCCACATACAACAATTCTACATCAGCCAAATTTGAATTCAAAATGCACATAAAAATATAAAAAATCATTTTAAATGAAAGTATAATTATTGAATAAAGTTGACTGATGCAGAGGCGTCGGTATGTGGGAAAGTGTTAAAACACTCATATCTGATGAATACAAACGTAAAATCTAAAGAGATGAGGTAGGTCTGGAAACCATTGTAGGAAAATGAGAGAATTTCTTCCATTTCCTACAATGTTTTCAAACATTTCCTGCTTCAGATATGTCAAAATGTTTCTTAGGAATCCGCTGTGGTCGAGTGGTTAGCGTTGAGGATTTCAAAACAGGGTGTCCCT
>JAUELF010259598.1:0-11422 GCA_031471495.1 Clinocardium nuttallii | reverse complement strand
ACGTCGTCTTCTGTATATTTGTGATATGTTTAAATAGAGAAAGTTTCTATAATCTCAACGTCGTCTTCTGTATATTTATTGTATGTTTAAATAGAGAAAGTTTATATATTCTCAACGTCGTCTTCTGTATATTTGTGATATGTTTAAATACAGAAGGTTTCTATAATCTCAACGTCGTCTTCTGTATATTTATTGTATGTTTAAATAGGGAAAGTTTCTATATTATCAACGTCGTCTTCTGTATATTTATTGTATGTTGGGATGATTAAATATTCGAGAGGTACTTTCAAAGTTAAGAGTGCCGTCATTATTATGTTAAATGCTATGTTTCATCATTTGACCATCATTATACATACATTTGATACAATATAAAGCTGCCTTATTACAGGAGTTACGGATAAAAAACCCGTTTACATTACTGTTACCAATCAAACACTTTCAAATTTATAAAGTTCTGCATAGGGAGGGGATTGCAAAACAAACACAATCAGCTAATAAAAGAGAAATTTAGGTCTGAACTCAAGATAAAATGTTAAGGATATGCTTGGCACAGAAATTAAGAAACAAAACCGTGCGAGAGGCTAGTGGAGTATACAGCAGTATTAATTAAAATGATGGAATGACTGGGGAATATATGTAGAGCGGATTGACAAAAACAGACATTCGTTTTTGGCACCAAATGGACAAAAGGAAACGTGGCAGACCATGCCGAAAAATAATTAGAAGAGATACAAAGGATATGCTTTTGGTTAACGCAGGAGCAGCTATGAGCACAAAAATGACCATAAATGAGAAACATTTATAAGGAATGTATTTATCACCATATTCTCTGAATTGAGACTAGGAATATAATCAAGTAAATATTTCAGACCAACATCTTTAAATGAGCCGTCCCGCGAAAAAAAATAACATTATGGCATCTGCGTAATGTATCGACCAGATCAACCTGTACTGTCCGCGCAGACTGATCCGTATGAAACGACTATCGTTCTCATTTACGTGTATCTCTTTTTTTATTTTAGACCTACAAGTGTACTCAAATATTGGCGAGGGACAAAATTATCAGCTATTTATGTCAAATAAAACTCCCTTGCATGCGATATACAACCGGGATTCTTTGTTTGAACCTTCAGGGGTTTCTTGCATAAATAGACATGAATCAGTTAATACAACGAAGAACATGAGTGACATAAAATATTGAGCAGTCCCGCGAGAAAACAAACATTATGGCAACTGCGTAATGTACCGCCAGATCACCCTGCGCTATCTGCGCAGACTGATTCGATCCGACACATTCCGTCTTAGGGGGATATAGGTATAGAGTAATGATTCCCAAAACAGAAAATCCACAGGAGGCGAAATGTATCTGTCTGGGTTAGCCTGTGCGGCATGCTTAGGCGGATCAGGGTCGACACTTTACACAGAGTCGATAATGTTGGTTTTCTCGCGAGACGGCTAAAATATCCAACACTTCCGAGTTGTTCAAAGCAATGTTCGTTAACATTTAATAGATATAATTGAGACATGTGATACTGAGACATAACTCCTTTCAATGCTTAATGTATACAATGGACTTGTCCAGCTTTCAATTTGGAAGGTACCATAGCCAATAGAAAGGATTAGGATAAGAATGCTAAGATTAGGATAAGAAGGAAACCAACATTATGGAATCTGCGTGATGTATTGACCAAGATTAGCCTGCGCAATGTGCGCAGGCTTAACCGGGCCGACACATTTCGTCGGTGAGATAAAGGTATAAAGTAGTGATTCCTGAAAAGTGTCTGTCCGGGTTAGCCTGCGTCGCATCCGGGTCGATACTTAACGCGGAGTACAACATGTTGGTTTTCTCGTGGAACGGGTTAATTATGTTTTAATTGCATCCTGGTTTAATCGGATTGTTTTCGTCACAAGATTTACTTGGTGGCTTCCAGGGTGTGTTTCTTGACTAGATGCTTAACATAGAATACCTTGATCAGACTGTACGGAAGCGCATACTGATCTGATTCTTAACTTGTTGCGAAATTCCAGTATGGGTATCCGTATAAAGTGGTCAATGCATCATACAAAAATACAACAAAATGAATATATCTTAACCTTAAATAATATATGAAAATTAAACACACGTTCCGAGACATATCATTGCGTGGTAATGGGAAAGTACTTATTTTGGAAAATCAATCCATTGAGAAATACTCGGTAAAATTGTCTTAGTTAGAAAATGTTGCAAGTGGTATTGGTAATTAATCTGTCGCTTTCGTGTAGCCATTAATGCGTATAGTCTATGTCGAATCACAGACGGGTTACGTGCACACATATAGCTACATAAAGCTTTAGAGTGCAATATATCAATGTCTTTCTTTATCGCCAATCAAAGTAAGTAAGTAAGTAAGTAAGTAAGTAAGTAAGTAAGTAAGTAAGTAAGTAAGTAAGCAGGTAAGTAAGTATTGCTTTATTGTCTCCACATATGGTTGATTGATTGATTGGTTGATTGGGGTTTTACGCCGTTTTTGTCAAATATTCAGTCATATAACGGCTGCCAGTTCACCTATTCATGTGTTTCCTGATTTTCTCAGACTAGTAATTCACACAAAAATCTTTCCAAGCAACTGGCTGCTTTTCCACATAGATTTTTAGAGAATGTTGGCCGAACTGGGGTTCGAACTCACGACCCCTGTATTGACAGCCCGCGTCGCTACCGCCTAAGCTATCGGGTTTTCGCCCCCCTCTACATATGGAGAGTTCTATACGTATACAACATACAAGAAACATAGACCTTTATACAACATACAAGAAACATAGACTTTTATACAACAATTACAAAACATAAAACAAAAACATAGTAGTTCATATCATAACATATATACATATTTGCAGTGATAGTATAAATTGATGATTAGGTGAGTTATAATCGCGTGGTAATATTCCTAGTATAGCTAATTGATAAGTGAAACCAGAAAAGGTATATATATTTTCAATAGGTCCGTAACAAATATTTTCGATATGTGTGTGTAATTTTTTAAGCCAAAAGCGTGTGCTGTTTATAGGGTATTAAAGCGATCGAGCACACAGACACACGCATATAAACGATCGGACGAATGAAAGAACGAAGGGATAGCCAATGCCATAATAACGTGTGGCAATATCAAATATATTCTTCCATAAGCAAGAATTAATGGGCATCTTATCTGAGTCAACTTTCCGCTGAAAATATAAACCTATTTCCAAGAAAACAATTTCTACATTCAAGGCATTAATTGTCTCTACATATATTGTAGAAATTAATTAAAGATAATATATTAATTAATCCAAGCAAATCTTAAAATGTTCGCACACAGGAATGTTAACCCTGATCTCTGATAAAGCATTTGAAACTCAACATTTGAAAACGAAGAACAGGCTTTGAATGCAAGTTTATATTTTATATTTTATATTTATTTTACCAACATTTCTTTTGTAAAATGACTTACCTTCACTTTTGTAAAATGACTTACTTTCACATGATAAAATGCGCACGTAATATGTACAACTTAAATCCTACATTGAACGCATCTTGAGGAAGTAAGTTTTTAAAACATGATCGGTAAAAGTAAACTTACTCTGTTTGTGGAGGCGAATCCATTACTTAAATGTTCAAAGTGTTTGGTATGACCCGGCCAGGGTACGAATTCAACCACTTCACCAGCGCGGCCGTCCCTCATTGTGTCGAACCTTGTTTTGAAATGCTACTTCAAGTTTACAAGGAACTGCAATCATTTCATCTGATACTTTGAAAGCAGGCGACTATATATATAAACATGCCCGTTCCGACATACCGCAGTTTACTTTTAAAGGACAAAGGGAGACCTTCCCGTACTGAGGAATTTCACAAGCTGCCTCATGTTGCCACATTTTTCCACACTGTTATAAAAACTCTTCTCAGTAAATAAACTTATATTTTAAGAGATTTTCCACATGTTTGGGAACATGTTGTCGAAGTGGATTGCCGCAGATTTTATGTAAGTGGGAAATGGTTAATTAAACAGAAAAGGTACGCCCTTACGTTCACAAATCACCTCCAGCGAAGACACAAAATAGTCGTCGCACACGATCGCCAACGCCCCAAACATGTACAGGGCGAGAAAGATGTGGACCGCTATAGCACCATCTTTAGTTTGCTGGAAGGTGAAGAAGTTGTCAGGGAATTCCTCAATCGCTCGTTTTGTACAATTAAGCGTTTCCTCTCCTGAAAGTAGAGAAGACACATAGAATATACAAAAAAGAAAGACAACGCTTGGCTTGTCAGGTGAAAACGAAATATTATTGGACATGCGAACAATGGTAATTAAGGTTTGATTGGTTGCGGATTAACGCCGTTTTCAAAAAAGCATTACAGTCCAATCACTGTGACCAGTTCACAAATCCGTGTTTTTCTGGCTTTCTCACACATGTACTCCACAAAACAGTATTTCCTTGCAACTGGCTGCGTTTACACATGATCTGTTTTCCAATCGATGAAAGACACACGACGCTTGTTTTATTTGACTTTGGCAAACATCAGCTGCCGTGTGTTCCATAGTAAACACAACGTAAACACGTTTACGCTATGCCTGTCAAACGGAACGAAATATACCTTTTTATGCTTGTTTTATGAATGAAAACCGGTAGAACAATGTTTGGTTAACCGACAAATGCACGCTTTTTTGACGAAACCTATATAGGTTTTGCGTTTTGCGTTTTGCGTTTTGAGTTTTGTGACTATGGAACACAGGGCTGAGTACAACATAAGTCATCCCTCACCCTCATATAGATGCTTTTTGACGCCTCTGCAGCAATCGGCTGTTTGAAAACATAGTGACAAAAGAAGAAATTGCTCAAAACGAGCAATTTATCCTTTTGCCACATTATTTTCAACTTTTAGTCATAGGTTATCCAATCAATTATATGTTTTCTATTTTTTGCAAAAATATATTCAAAGTCGTCTGTGGCTAATGTGTTGTATGAGGGAAAGGGATAAATCAATTCGGTTCAGTCGCTTCTTCGTTTTCCAGCACGTGTTATATATACCTTTTAACGCTTTCCCACATACAAAATATGCAGCAGACGACTTCGAAAATGCAGTGACAAAATATCTCAAAAATCTCCATATAAGATAGCTTATTTAGTAAATAAAGTTGAAAACTTTGTGGCCAAAGGGGAAACTGCTCATCATAAGCAAGTTCGACTTTGGCCACAATGTTTTCAAAAGTCGTCTGCTGCTATTGCGTCAAATGCTTCTGCAGATGAAAAGCGTTAACTTGATATTCTGGTATACACATTATATCAATTCGACTCTTTGATTTACTCGAACTTTGCTGGGACTTGTTAGGTTAGATTTCTTTTTAAGAAAATACACTACGAATTTAAAAGGCCTAGTTACAATAGGGTTATGGACTCAAGCAGCAGAGATATACACCCGTTGGTTTATTGTTTGTTTAATTGAGGTTGTACGCCGTTTTCGAAATCATTTCAGTTATATAACGGCGTCAGTTCACCTATTCGTGGTCACTGTGTAAACTAACACGTACTAGGAAATGTGCCTTGCCCAAGCACTCATATATGAATGCCGCGCCAGGGGATCGAACCCGGGACACCAGGGCCCGTATTCACCTAACTTTTTAATTTAGAAATTTTAGATTTAGTCCGAAATCGAATTTAGACGAGTTGGTGAATACGGGCCCAGGTTCCAAATACCCAAACGCTAACCATCCATGCAGGTTGGACCGATTAAATTTATGACGGACAAGTAGATTGGGTTTTAACTTTCAATATATCTCCTTCGATCCACTATTCGTTAATTAGTCTAATTTAATATAGTTTAAACTTATTTATTTTACATCGATTGCGAAACAAGCTCTAAGCTTATATTAATCACGCTCGATGTATTCTTCCTGGAGACTTAACCAGTACTTAATACTGAATGAACTGAATAGGACTTATCTTCAATGTTATAAATCATTGTCAGTGAATAGCAAACCAGCATAAATAAGAAATATCTTTAAAAAAGATAAACGTCGATCAATATGAGAAAACACAAAGAAATAGAACAAGACCGAGACTATACGTCACATGACTGGAGATTACGCGAGGCTCCCAAGGGACGTATAAGTTTCAATTGACGATAAATAACTGAAAACTTATCATGTTTCAAAAATAATTAATATTTTGCTCTTAAATATTATATATTTCATACGTTTTCACTGATTTTCTTTTCACTGAAATTTATTTTTTAAGGAAATAATAAGGTTATTATGCAGAACATTTCATTTTAAAACTTCACCTTATCAGTGCCTCTTGTAGGATCTCCAACTTAACATAGGAACCAATCAAAACGTTTAATTTCCTTTATTTCTTTGCTATTATTCATTATATACAACATTTGATTTGTCTACAATCTAGACCAGTTGTTAGAAACATTTAGGTCAAAACTGGCGTTATTAAGATATCGCCGGGGAAAAGGTTGATATAAAAACGTCCACTAATTGTCTCGTGGAAAACTCATCCCGTTCTCGTTTATTACTATGCAATATAATTAGAGTTCAGTCTCCAATGCCCGGTGTAGTTCTGTCGTCGACTTCAAAACCAAACTATGGACCACGTCTTACGAAAATTGGGCATTTTCCACATAACCCTTCCCAACATACAGACACTTTGTGACACCTCCGCAGGACGAATTTTTAAAACTATTAAACACAAATGGAGTTATTGCTCATAGTGATCAATTTTCCCATTTGCCACAATATCTTCAACTTTATCAAAAAAGGTCATTCTTACAAATTTTCGCAATCTTTGAATAGATGTTTTCAAAGTCGTCTGTTACAGACGTGTTGTAGACGGGAATAAAAGTCAATCTGTACTCAGAATGTGTGCCCAAGTATCTGATTGGTCAGAAGCAAATTCATTCTCCAAATTGACCAATCAGAAGTCTTATAGCGAGCATGGAGTTCATTTCTGAGCACGACGACCGTTTACGAGTATTATAGTTTTGGGCACACTTTGTAAGATCGCCATGTATACCTCCGCCTTACTCTGATCGCCATGTATACCTCCGCCTTACTCTGATCGCCATGTATACCTCCGCCTTACTCTGATCGCCATTATAATTTGAGCACGCTACGAGAAAGTCTCACAGCTTAGTTTGATCACGTTCTTCACCTTTCGCAACTTAGAAGTTCAAATGATCTTATTCTTTTCCCACGTACAACAGATCTGCAGCAAACGACCTTGAAGACAACAAAAACTATGGAAAGTTTCTGTTAATGAAATAACAAGTATTGAATAAAGTTGAAGGCTTGTGGCAAAAGGAAAGTTGCTCATTATAAGCAATTTGTCCTTTATGCCAAATGTTTTAAAAGTCTTCTGCTGCAGGCGTCAAAAAGAGCATGTGAGCGGGAAACGGTAAAACCATTCGGAGAAGCATATGGTTTCAATGTCACTGTAGGTGCATGCTTCTCTTCACAAGTACACATGGTGAATTGACACATATTAAGCAATTTATTTTGTGTCACAATGTTTACAGAAGTCCTCTGCTGCAGATGCGCCAAAACTGTTGGAAAGGGTAAAACCTTGCTGGGAATGGTTATGACCCAAAAGATCCTTTAAGCCTTGTTTGTAAACAGTGATAACTCGCATATATCGTTACGCTCAAACTATTTATTCCTATGGTTAGTGTCTTTGGAAAAGAATGCAGCAGTACTTCCGGTTGCTCTTACGAGCAATCGGAACTACTGCTGCGCGTCTTTTTTTTTATTCAGCTTTACAACTAAATGATTTTAAAATCACTGAGAAAACATTTTTAAAATTAGCATATATTCAGCGATAACTCTAACACGTCGATAACTCGAACGCGTCGATAACTCGAACGCGTCGATAACTCGAGGATATCTCTGGCTCTTGTTCGAGAAAACTATTATCGTGAGACCACTGTATTTTTGGTCATTAAACCTTTTCCAACATACAACAAATGTGCAACAGAGGACTTTGAAAAAACAACAATATGAGCCGTCCAGCGAGAAAACCAACATTATAGCATTTGCGTAATGTATCGACTAAATCAGCCTGAGTAAGCATGCGCGGTATGCTTTGGCTGATCAGGTTCGACACTTTACGCAGAGAGACCACAGTGTTGGTTTTCTCGCGAGACGGCTAATATATGGAAACTCTTTTTAATGAAAGAACACTACTTGAACAAAGTTGAAAACACTACTTGAACAAAGTTGAAAACACTACTTGAATAAGTTTAAAACACTACTTGAACAAAGTTGAAAACACTACTTGAACAAAGTTTAAAACACTACTTGAATAAAGTTGAAAACACTACTTGAACAAAGTTTAAAACACTACTTGAATAAAGTTTAAAACACTACTTGAACAAAGTTTAAAACACTACTTGAACAAAGTTTAAAACACTACTTGAATAAAGTTGAAGACACTGTGGCATAAGGCGAAATGGCTCATTCTGAACAATTTCTCCTTTTAACAAATTGCCTGCTACAGAAGCGTCATAAAGCGTCTGTATGTGAGAAAGGTTAACTCAAATTACTGTGTAGGTCGGTTTTCTTGTGGTGTGATCCACATGTCGCGACATTTTTATTTCTGTATGATTTTAATCTAATAAAGGAACTCCCAAGAAATAAATAATTCCATGCACTCGTTATCTCAAAGTGGTGATTTCATTTAGGATGGTAGCCAGAGATATTTATGCCACAACTGTCATACTGGGTTTTCAATTTCTATGCACAGATGATAGACATTGTCACTGGCAGCCATCTTGATATGGGCCAAGCCACACGACAAAACGACCTTTGGCACTGTTTTCTTTGGAGAGTTAAGGTCCAGATCAGCCTGCGCATCGGTGAGAGTCTCATCACGACCTTCCCCTTATGTCATTTAGTCGTTCACTTAAGCAAACGCGAATATTTTGAGCCAAAAACGAATAAACAAGTTTACAATGTGATGGCATTTGATACACATTTCGAAAACTGCAAAGGTCGGTCTTTGTGTGACTTAGCTCAATAATGTACATCTTTGAACTTGCATATTGCTGTTAACCATTTCCCATATACAACAATTCTGCAGCAGACGACTTTGAAAACATCCAGGATAAACTATGAAACTCTCAATAAATGAAGGTATAATAATGAAATAAGAGTTTAAAGTATTGTGGCAAAATGAGACATAACTCTTTTGTCACTAGTTCTTTTAAAAGTCGTTTGCTGCTAATCGTTAGCCTCGAACTGCGTATGCATGTGGGAAAGGGTTAAAGGGCTATCATTGACAATCTAAACCGACAAGAAAGGAGTGGTCACTTCGTAACCCTTTCCCTGCTGATTGTATATACGTTATAAAACCATAAGGGCATGGTACGATATAAAAAAAGGTAAACTCTATTATATATAAATGAGCCGTTCCTCGAGTAAATCAACATTATGGCATCTGCGTAATGTATCGATCAGATCAGCCTGCGCTGTCCACGCATACTGATCCAGGCCGACACATTCCGCCCCAGGATGATAGAGGTATAGAGAAATGATTCCTGAAACAGAAAATCAATAGGAGGTGAAACGTGTCTTTCCGGGTTTGGCTGCGCGGCTTTCTTAGGCCGATCAGGATCGACACTTTACGCAGAGTCCGCAATGTTAGTTTTCTCGCGAAACGGCTCATATACCAGAATATACACTGTTTTAAAAGTGTGCCAGGCCCGTATGGTTATAACCGTTCATAATAGGTCAAATTACGTCAAATACATCCGAGGACAAATACTCCCTACATAGTTCTTTGTTTACGTAGAAATTAGTATATACCATCACCAGAATGCATTGAATATATAACTTTAAGTTTACATTCATTGTTAATGTGTATGGGATGCACTGGAAAAGATTGATTTGATCATTTTATGTAGTTTGACCTTGTTTGAAAGTGAAAGTAGGAAACGTGACAAACCAGTTTCGTCCCAAATGACGATAACCATTATCGCCGGGTGAGTTCTTTCTTGCATAATGCATGACCATTCCCCCATTTTTTTGGATTACATTAACGCTTAAAGGTAACTCTTTTCAATGATATGTGGTGTTCTACGTTAGAAAGACTTTAAGAGTGTGACAATTGAGGGTTGGAACTGGTTGGTTTACATGCAATTTATTGTATTAATGTATTGTTTTGTGACCTATTCGGAGTAGTCTTGACTGAGTATTAATAAATTCGTATCAACATTAAATTGCACGAGTGCTGAACGTATTGGTCTGCAAGGTTCGCACGTGATGCGTACTTATGTCGATATTATGTAAGAGTCCTTTCATTACCACGTGATAGTGAGTCAACACCAATATGTTTTGACTATAAAAGAAAGTAAGTTGAAAGGGTATACGTCTGGCACTATTTCAATTAACCCTTTCCCTCATATAGACGCTTTCTGACGCCTCTGCAACAGACGATTTTTTGAAAACATAGTGACAAAAGAAGAAATTGCTCAAAACGAGCAAGTTCTCCTTTTGCCACAATGTTTTCCACTTTTGGTCATAGGTAACTTCAATTATAGAGATTTTTTATTTTTTGACAAAATAATTTCAAAGTTGTTTGCTGCAGAATTGTAGTATGAGGGTTAACAAGTCTCCTGAAAAGACATCTTTATATGTTTTGTACTTCTGTTATTTATAGTTTCAAAGTCTATATTATTTCCTAATTAAACAGTTATATCCAAACCTTTTTCTTGATTGAAGTTTTATCTCTCCTGAATACAAAGAGATAAACAAAACTTGTTGCTTACCATCTCGAGGGCATGTAGTTACAACCATTTTGCATGAACCAATCAAATTCTGTTTTATGTCTACAATCTCGTTGGACCTGCCTTAATTGATTCGGGTTGAACTCCTTTTTATCAGTTGTTCACTCATAATCATGTCTTCGGGTTCAACTAGCCATGTGTTTCCTGGTGTTTTTTTTACCAGTATTTCACGCAACAGACTTTGGTGGAAGACGAATGATGCTTCTCAAAGTGACTTGTCAAAAGTTTGAAAGAATGTTATCAGAGCTGTGGTTTGAACTCACAACCCCTGCATTGACAGCCCACGTCGCTACCGGGGCTCGGCAGGACCTTCCCATAAATAGGCATGGCAGACACTTTAAAGGTTTTGAACTCCAGATGGAGGTGAACATTTTCAAATGTTGAAACTTTTGCAAATGATGACTCTTTTCTTATGATATAGCATCCTCGGTACCCAGGCTATTTATAACATATATGATACCCTGGGCAAATTGGCTAGCGAAACTTCATAGTCATGAATAATTCATGAGATGAAATCCAGTCGATTGATTGGTTCGATACAATAAATTGTGTGCAATGTACAGTACTAGGGGTGTTCGGAAAGTAAATGTGTATTGTGTCCAATATTACGACAAAGAACTTCTG
>JAUELF010259577.1:0-11422 GCA_031471495.1 Clinocardium nuttallii | reverse complement strand
GAACCATATCCTTATTGGGTATACCCAACAAGGAAACATCAAAGGAAAGTACCCAACAAATGCCCATCCGTAGGCATTCTCGGACGCACGCACGGACAACGGACGAATCGCCATGACATAAGCCCTTCTGGCCTTTGGCCAGTAGAGCTAAACATGGAAAATCTCTATAATTAAATGGATAAACATTACTTAAAGTGGAAAACATTGTGGCAAATGAGAAATTGCTTATTTTGAGCAATTTCTTCTTTTATCACTTTGTTTTCAAAATACCGGTCTGATGCAGAGGTACAGAAAGCGTCTTTATGAGGGAAAGGGTAAATTGCTTCATTGCATGATAGTGCGGCCATTAACCAGAGCCTGGCCTTTGTGCAAAGAAGGTGTAATTTTATGTTAAAAAATTATTTCTTGTATGAAAATTTATTGTTTGGCGTTTACTGCCGCTTTCAACAATGTTTCAGTTATATCACAGCATTTCCTGGGCAAGTTATCAGTACTAGCCAGTCATTTGTAATAGTGATCACGCAACCCTGAGCACACAGCCATTACAAACACTTTGTTGGTCTTTGGTATGACCTGGGATCGAACCAGCGACCACCCAAACACGAGGTGGACACTCTACCACAACACCACCAAGGCAGTCTCTTTTATGAAAGCAAAGGATGATGAGATAAATGATTTAATGTATGGGAAGAGGTAATATACTTTAATAGTGCAGCAACCCAAGATTCATGTTTTGAAACCAAGACAAATTGTACCAATGCAATCCTGTAACTATTTATCAAATGTAACCTTGCAAATGATATCAGTTACTAAGATGTATTCAAAGCAGATGACTTTTATACATCATATATCATACCAGGTAAATAGTTTATGCTTTCCCAGTTGTAGGTCTATATTGACACATCTGCAGCAGACAATGTTTGAAAACGTTGTGGCAATTAAGTGCAATTCATCATTTTGTCACATTGTTTTTTTTTAACTCCATACACCGCCTCGGTGGTGAAGTGGTAGAGCACCCACCTCAAGTGATCCCCTGTCCAGTTAAAAAAAGTGGAAAACATTGTGACAAAAGGAGAAATTGCTCGTCTTGAGCAATTTTTTTCTTTTGTCACAATGTTTTCAAAAAGCCGGCTGCTGCCAACAAATCGAAGAAAACAAAATAAAGAATGACATACCAAAGTCTTTTACGTCTTTCAGGCCAGTTTGAACATCTCTGACTTCTCTGAAAAATTCCCTTAAAGCCTTTGCAAACTCGACATCGAGGCCCGCTGTGGGTTGGTAAGATGATTCGTTAGCACTCTGGCTTAGTTTCCTGTCTTTACTGTCCTTGCGCTTCATTGTACCTGCAAGCAATAAGTGCGCTAATCATTAGTAACCCTTTCCAACATACAATGTACATTAAATCTGCAGCAGACGACTTTGAAATTATCAAGTCCAAATTATAGAAAATCTCTATAAATGATAGTATGTTTATTAAATAGAGTTGAAATTATCGTGGCAAATAGAGAAAAAGCCGTCTGCTGCATAGGCGTCAGAATGTGTCTATATGAGGGAAGGATTAAAGGTACAAGTTGGCATTTCTGAACAGTGTTTGTTCAAGTAAGCCTGTACCGCCTCGGTGGTGTAGTGGTATAGTGTAAGCCTTGGGTGTGTAAGAGGTTGCGGGTTTGATTCCCAGTTGGGTGATACAAAAGAATTTTAAGGATGGATGTAATGGCTGCCCTCTTTGGTGCTAAGGGCAGCCATTATAGCATAAAGACAGACTGGCTGGTGTCGGGATAAATGGAATAGTAGTACTGGTAACTTACCAAGGAAGCACCTTGATAAAATGGAAAAAATTGTTGAAACCGTCGTAAAAAAAGCACTAAACAAAAATTAACAAATTGCAACAAGCATTCTAACAAGTACATGTTATGTGACCAGTGAATATCTGGATCAGACTGCAAATGCACATCTTGACCTGCTCTGTTCACACACACCAAGGATACCTTTTCCCATACCAAAAATCAGGGTGCCCCCAAAAAAGAAAATCGAAACATATTTGTGCTGGCCACTAATTACCATTTATCGAACATGTAAAACTATTTTCCACATATAAAAATTCTGCAGCAGACGTCTTATGAAAATTCTCTATAAATGAACATAGCACTATTATCAAAAAGAGTTGAAAACATTGAGGTACACATAATCTGTTGCATCTGCAAGTGGGAAAGGGTTAACCAGATGTTTTCATAAGTTTTCTGTATATTGGAGAGGGTTTATCCTTTCCCTCATACAACAAATCATTATGAACTATTTCTTCTTTTGCCACAATGTTTTCAAAAGTTGTCTGCTGCAGAGGCGTGTCGGAAAACGTCAAAACGACAATTATGCAGCAGAACACTTTGAACAAATTTTGTCAAAAAATATAAAATCTCTATATTTGAATGGATAACCTATGACTAAAAGTGGAAGACATTGTGGCAAATGGAGAAATTGTTTGTTTTGAGCAACTCCTTCTTTTACCCCTATGTTTTCAAAGAGCCGCCTGCAGCAGAGGCGTCAGAAAACGTCTAAGTGGGAAAGAGTTAATGTATCAATACTCACTTCTTAACTCCATGAGTTTCATCTTCTCTTCCGTCTTCAACAATTTTTGTCTGAGCTCAAAGTTTTCCCTTTTCACTTGATCACATTCTGACTTAACACCTTCCAGCTCAATCTCCTGAAACAAGGTCAATAACAAATTCATATGAGAAAGTGTGGAAGTATTTCCATACATATTATACAATTATGGACTTTTCAGCTGTTAAACATGATGTGATATGCACCAAAAAGAAATCATTATTGACCGCGGCGATATATCAACATCATGTATTATAGCTGAAAAGCCCATAACTGTTTTATTATATAACCCTCAATTTATTAAGAGGCGGCTCATGGGATTCCCTGGTCTTCCCCTGTTACATTTATAAAACTGGTGCATATCAGAAAAAAAACGGTGCATATCGCAAGATATTTTTTCTAAAAAGTAACTTTTTAGCCAATGAAAAAGCATCTATTCATAGGTTATATAATAATGACGGTTAAGGCATACCAAAGACTTTAACAAGAGCGTCACGGAGTGAACGTCAACATGAAAGAAAGTGCATTACTGAATAATGTTTAAAGTTTAGAGTTATGGAATAGAAATAATGTGTTGTTCCTTTGAATGGTTTATGAGTTATAAGGTTTTGTTTGTTTGTTTGGAGTTTAACGCCGCTTTCAACAGCTTGGGATATAAGGTAAGATTAAAGTTTTGTGTCGACGCAGATGACGATGCCAAGGGTATCACAATAACCAGACTTATGAATGTTGAATGGTTTTCGAGTTATAATGTGAGATTAAAGTTTTGTGTCGACACAGACGGCGATGCCAAGAGTATCACAATAGCTTGAATTAAATTAAAAACGTTGAATGGTTTTCGAGTTATGAGGTAAGACGAAAGTTTTGTGTTGACGCAGATGACAATGCCAAGGGTACCAAAATAGCCGGACTTATAAACGTTGAATGGTTTTTGAGTTATGAGGTAAGACGAAAGTCTTGTGTCGACGCAGATGACAATGCCAAGGATATCACAATCTACGAAAAAAAGACAAGCTAGAATGGTAGTATTCGCTTCCCTCTCTGACCCTCTTTGATTTCTGGGATAGCATTACGATTAACCCTTTCCCTCATATAGGCGCTTTCTCAAGTCTCTGCAGCAGACAGTTTTTCTGAAAGCACAGTGACAAAAAAAGAAATTGCACAAGATGTGCAATTTCTCCTTTTGCAACACTGTTTTCCACTTGTTGTCATAGGTTATCCATTCAATTATGAAGATTTTCTATGTTTTGACAAAATAAGTTCAAAGTCGTCTGCTGCAGAATTGTTGTATGAGGGAAAGGGTTAGAGATGTCTGCTGAAGACTTTTTATATCTGGGAAAGGGTTATATAAGCTTTTCCCTATAATTAGAAATTCTTAATTTTCATCCAAAGCTTAACCCTGACCCTCACACAACAAATCTGAAGGAGACGAAGTTGATAACATCTAAAGAAAAATATGGAAAATCTCTATATATGAAAGTAAAATTATTGAATTGTTGAAAACATTGTGGCGAAACGATAAATTGCTCATAATGAGCAATTCGGCTTTTCCTTATACCGCAATGTTTTAAAAAGTCGTCGGCAGTCAAAATGCATCTGCATATGGGAAAGGATTAAGGATAAGAAAGGATTATAAAAGAAAACATTTGAATGAACGGGGTAATTAAAATCAATTATCATGAATATATTACTATTTAGACTTTCTAGGTCACTAAGTTCTTTGGTGGATAGATTAGCCTTTCCTTCTAGATCCCTATTTGGTTACAATTTGATTGACATAATGAAGGATTTTTCTTAAATTTAACCCTTTCCCACCTACAAAAAAAATCAGCAGCAGACAACTTTGAAAATTAATACCTTAAGCATCATCCTCTACAAATGAAAGTGTAACTTTTATAAAAAATTGAACAGTGTGGCGAAAGGAAAAATTGTTCATTATGTTTCGATCCTGTTCAATAATCTTAATTTCATTTACAGACATTTTAACATATTTTTTTAACATTGATATTTTCAAAGTCACCTATTGAAGGTACAATCATGTACATGTATGTGAAAAATGTTTTTCATTTTAAACTATTATAAGAAGCATGTTGATCATTGTGGTAACCTTGGTAACAAAAAAACCTTGCCCTTTGACCCATCTGCAGCAGAAGATTATTGAAAACATAATGAGCAATATTTCTCCTTTTGCCACAATGTCTTCAACTTTATTTAATTATTACCGGTATATACTTTAATTTTTTAGAGATTTTCCATATTATTGCCAAAGTTATCTGCTGCAAATGTTTTGTATAGGAGAAAGGGTTGATTGAGTCAGAGAAGAACCTTTGTCAAAAATGGCAGCTATTTTTCACATGTTATGTTAGTTGTAACAGAGACAAACCTATTTTGGGGAAATGTCTTTGATAGCCGGGAGATCCTGTGAATGAAATGATGGTGATAGATTTGATGGTGATAGATTTGATGGTGATAGAAATGATGGTGATAGAAATGATGTTGATAAAAATTATGTTGCACAATAGTATAGTATGATATACAGTCAAACCTGTGCTTAAGACACCTTTGAATAACAATTCCCTTTCTATAGCGACCATTATAACTTTCAAGTTTCCCAAATACGTATTTTATGTATTTATGACCCAACAATTAAAGACCACCTGTGAACAAAGACCAGATTGTTTACTTACCATGGATGGTCCTTAAACACAGGTTTGACTGTAACATGTAATCAGCAGCCTAGATAATAATGAAGTGAACTGATCTTCCTCTTATTGTCTAACCAAACCCTGTACAATGATACTCATTCATTAGACAATACTTTTGAGTACCCACATCATAGGGTTTAATAATCAAATGGGAATGCTAACCCTGTCCACATACATCATAGAGCAAACCTGCAGCAAATGGAGAAATTGCTCATTTCGAGCAATTTCTCTTTATGCCACCATGTTTTTTTCAAAAGTGTATTCTTTGATTGTAAGCACACACTACCTTTGTTGTCAGATACTGACAGGATGAAGAAACCTGGATATATCAACTTTAAATTGAAAACTAACCCATATGTTTATAACTGTTAATTCTATCAATTTACAACCTTCATAAAAGGATAAAAACCTACCATACTTGATCTGCAAAAAATGCCCTAATAAACATAGATCATGCAAATTTAATGTTTTATAAACTGCAAAAAATGCTATACTTTATCATAGACCATGCAAATGTTATGTTTTATAAACTGCAACAAATGCCATACTTATCATAGATCATGCAAATGTTATGTATTTTAAACTGCAACAAATGTCATAATAAACATAGACCATGCAATTGCTATGTTTTATCAACTTTTACAAATGCCCTAATAAACATAGATCAATCAATTGTAATGTTTTATAAACAATGTTTAAGCTGTATCTTGCATTTTTTTCATCAACATTCAAAAGAAAAACTCAGTTCATTTATATTAGAAATAAATGTAAATAAATGAAGAAAAAAAAAGTGACTAATTCAGAAGCAAATCTCTGGTGATGTTCTTGGGTGATCTCAGGGAATTATCACTGATAAATCATTTTCGACCCTTTCCCACATTCAGACATACCTTGAACAGATCAATTTCAAAAATATTGTGCGAAAGGAAAAATTGCTCATCATAAGCAATTTCTCCTTTTGCCACAATGTCTTCACTGATTATAATAATCTTACATTAATTCATAGATTTTTTTCTTTCTTTTTAACCCAGATGTTTTTAAAGTAGTTGATTGCAAATTTGTTGCCAGAAGGAAATGGTTTATGCATACTGGCAGATAGTGTCAGATACACATGTATTTGTATTTGTAGAGATTTAAACTAAATCGTACCAAATATCCAATAGTTGTAGATCAATAAAATCCTTACTCAGTTCAACCACTTGCCTGTCAAGCCGTTTTTAGAGTTATTTGCTTTGCAAGTTTGAACCACAGCTTGGCAAAATTACTTTCCGACGTTTTGTAAAAGTCAATGCTACAAGCCACCATTGGGCTAACAGTCTATGTTGAAAAGCAGCCAGTTGCTTGGAAAGATTGTTGAATGCAACAATTAATCCTTGTGCCAAAAGGTTTGCAAAAATCGTCAGCTGCAAAAGTGTCAGAAAGCATCTGTAAGGTGGAATGGATTGAAAAAGACAAACAATGTGGTAAAACAAGACAGAACTCAAAATGAGCGAGTTCACATTTTGCCTTAATGTTTAAGCTCAATTCTATGATTTTATTTTCATTTTTATATATTTTACTCTAATGTTTTCTAAACCATCATCAGCATATTTGTTGTATAAGGAAAAGGGTTAAATGCAGACGTTTATTGGCCCTGGTTGTGGTAGCTCGATCATCAGACATTTGATAGACAAAGTGTTACAATTCATTCATTGAATATTTACTCATGTGTATTGAAAACTTGGATAAATTATAATAAACATATACAAAGTGTTTTAACTCTTAAAACCCCCCACAGTTACTCCAAATAATGTACAATCGATCTTTAACCCAAAGATCACCGAGATAGTGGTTTACCTCATCTGATATTTGTTGGCGTCTACTTTCAGAAGATCGAAGTTTTAAACCGACATACATGTACCTTGAAGAGGTATATAATTTTCATACTAAGTTAATAATAAAATCGTTTGTGAAGGAGAAATTGCATGTTTTGAGCAATTTCTACTTTTTCACAGTTTTCAAAAGTTATCTGCTGCAAAGGTATTAACTCTTTTTCACATGTAAAAACTTGGAATAATTTCCTTTTTTGCAACAGTGTTTTTTAATAATTTTATTCAATAATAAAACTTTCATTAAACCGGTATAGGAATTTTCCATAGTTTTGCATAGACATTTTCAAAGTCGTCTGCTTCAAATTTGTTGAAGTGGTAAAAGGGCATAAAAGGACGTATGCAACTAGTAAAGGCATGACACACTGAAAGAGGCCCTATAAGGGTAACTTGTTAATCCTTTTGCATCGTCAGTAGGCTAAACCAGTATACTGGTAACTTACACAGTAAACAGGGTGATGTGACTGAATTGTTGAAAGCGGCGTAAAACACCAAACAGATAACTAAACAAGTTTATCCACAGAACTGACTTATCTAACCCTTTACCACTTTAACACAGATGCATTTTAACCCATCTGAAGCAAAAAAGACTTCTGAAAACACTATGGCAAAGCTTGTAAGACTCTTCCCAAGGCAAAGGGAGAAATTGGTTTATAGATCTACTTTCATTTAAAGTGATTTTTTCATAATTGTGTGGAGAATTTTCAATGCTGCAATTTTTTTAATCTTTGAGAGTCGTGATATTCGGATTTCATAATTGAATGCTGAGCCGGCAATAAAATAACACCGGAATTTACTGTTGCAATACAGGAGTAATATTACATTCATATTGTTTTCCAAAGCAGTATCAGGATAACTGAACATAGATGACCCGTGATATATTTTAATTTCAAGAATAATCAAAACAACAATTTGTTTTCGTTGTATACCTTAGTTATCGTCTGCACAGTTTCCAAGGCGGGAAAATTACAAACAGGATAACATTTCTTGGGCTTTTCGACCCGGGGGATTTCATAACTCGAGTGTAACAATATCAGGCCATAAATAACAATTCTGTTCGGAAAACAATATTAATAATATATTGTATTTTGATTTACAGTTGTTTGAAACCTAAACATAATCCAGATCTTATGAAAAATTAATGTTTAATTATCATGATTGAACGTTGCTTTTCAATAAAACTAAAGAAAGTGCTGCAATAAATCGCCGGTGTGATTTAAAGCATTACATTTATGTATGTGTAATCCCTTTCCCTCATATAGACGCTTTCTGACGCCTCTGCAGCAGACGGCTTTTTGAAAACATAGTGACAAAAGAAGAAATTGCACAAATTGCACATAGGTTATCCATTAAATTATAGAGATTTTCTATTTGTTGACAAAAACTGTTCATAGTCGTCTGCTGCAGAATTGTTAGTCGTACAGGGGGAAGGGTTAATACAACCATTTCCCACATACAGAGACACTTAAGCGCATCGGCAGCAGACGATGTTTAAAAACATCCTAGCAAAACGAGAAATCGACAATAATGATCAATGTCTCCTCTTCTACAGCACTCGTTGTCAACTCAGTTCAATAAATATACTTTCATTATAGAGATGTTTTCATAGTTTTGCCTCGATACTGTCAAAGTCGTCTGCTGCATAATTTGTGTATGTAGGAAAATATTAAAACTATTGTCTGTTCATTTAAAATAGCCAATGATTTCGCGCCGTAGAAAACAAACAGGTATATGAATAATTCACATCTTGAGAAAATTTATGATGTCTACCCTAAACAAATCTCAGAACTTAATCACTCACTTCATATTCATTCAACTTAACCCTTTCCCACATACCACAAATCTGCAGCAGACGACTTTTAAATTATCCTGGCAAATATATATTGAAAATCTCTAACAATGAAAGCCGTATGTAAGTATTGAATAGAGTTCAAACATTGTGGAAAAAGTAGAAGTTTCTCTTTAGGACCAAGTTTCTCCTTTGCCACACTTATTTCAAAGTCATCTGCTACAGGTTCGTCTTTATATGAGGGAAAGGGTTCAAATCCAAAACAATATACAACTTTATGTAATAAAACTTGACACTTGAATCTAATGTGGTAAACAGAAACTTGGTGACACTGTTACTACCCACAAATCAAGAGAATGCATATTACAGAATACTGGCAACCCTTAACTACCCACAAAACAATTTCAGATGACGGTTTCGATACAACCAGATAGAAATATGGCAAATCTCTTTAAACGAAAGAACGATTTATGATAAGAGAGATATGAAATGAGAACATTTGTCAGAAAGAGGAATTGCTCATTGTGAAAATCTTTATCTTTTTGTAACACACCTTTCAAAAGCCGCCTCCTGCCTGCAGATACGCCAAATAGCCTCTCAGCGAAATGTTTAGAATCTTAATATTTTGAAAGGCTTTCATACTAGATGACGCCAATGAATATATCTTTCACGCATTACATAACTTATTGGAAAGTCGAAACGGTTTCAATGAAGATAATTGCCCAATCATATTAAAATTGACCTCGGTTTCCGAATTATATCTCTCTCTATATATATTTTAAATTCATAACATAACGAATCCTTTTCAGTTATGCAATGATTAAACAATAGTCAAATTTCACTCTCTTTCTTCTATCTTTCCAAAGCGGGTAGTTAAGCAGACTCGGTACCCAGGCTATTCATGAATTTTATTTTATAAATAGCATGGGTACCGAGGATGTATTCCATGAATAGCCTGGGTACCGAGGATGGTAATAAATATGCTGGTGTGAAAGCTAGTATGAATAGTCTAACGGGACTTTTCATTGTCAGTTTGAACTAATGTATTTTTAAATGATTGCGGAACAGCCTTTTGAATTGTATAATTAACGTTCCTGGAGATCTAACCAGGGGTGCATTCCGATACCACTAACACACCGAGTAAGCTGAATCCACCAATGAAATTACAGTTTTTATCTAGCCCGAGTGCTCGATGTATTAGGACACCCTGAATACACCCTCAGTAGTTGCGTAGTGTTTGGATAAACTATAATAAAGGCAGAACTGGGGTTGTCACGCGTATAACCCTTTGGTACGAGCTGCTTACGCTCTACCACTGCACCAATGATTTCCATCAGTAGGCCCTATTCCTCTGTTCGCAGCCCTGTGCAACAAGACGCCATCGCATTTCTGTGTTTTGACAATATATGTTCAAAGTCATCTGCTGCAGAATTGTCGTATGAGGGAAAGGGATAAATTTATAGTCTTATCATATTTTTGCCACGCTGTTTTCAAAGTCATCTGCTGCAGATTTGTCACTATTAGTACTCAGAGATTCCAGACAACGCAGAAGTGAAGTATCCTCAGATGGGATTTATCCCCCTATTCCTCGCCTTGCTAAGCAGGGTTGATTAACCTCTGCAGCAGAAGACTTTTGAAAACATAGCAACAAAATATTAGCAATTTCTCCTCGTGCCACAAAGTTATAAACTTTTTTCATTAGTTATACCTATAATAAGAGATTTTCCATATTTATGAGTAGACATTTTTAAAGTCGTCTGCTGCAGAATTGTTGCATATGGGCAAGGGTTAATCCCTGCCCATCTTCAGAGGCATTTTGACTCATCAAAACAAGCAATTTCCCATCAGGTTCTGGCCTATATTCAATAATTTTACTTTCATTTAATAAAAGACATTTTTCAGAAGTTCAACTCGATGTTTTCAAAGTCAGCTGTAATTTTTCTTTTGCATGTAAGAAAGGGAGGGTCAAAATGGTGACGACTAATTCAACACTAACTTATTTTGCTTTTTTTTGTGTTTTACACCTTTTTCAACATTACTTCAGTAATATCATTGTAACAGTTAACTAATTCATGATTTCTGGGTAAACAAACCAGGACTAGGCTAGGAAATGTGCCTTGCCCAAGGGCACTCAACAATGATTGGGGGATGGAACCCCAGACACCCAATTCCAAACTTGTTATATTGTATGTAATACAGGGACTACCTAGATAAGGGGAAAGAAAATGGCTCCAGTATGCCTCCCCTAACAAATTTTTGGGGCAACTAGTTTCAATGCTGAACATTTAAAATGTGTACTTGTCCAGCTTTGCATTTAACCCTTTCCCTCATACGACAATTCTGCAGCAGACGACTTTGAACATATGTTGTCAAAAAATATCTTTAATTGAATGGATGACCTATGACAAAAAGTGGAAAACATTGTGGCAAAAGGAGAAATTGCACATTTTGTGCAATTT
>JAUELF010259566.1:0-11423 GCA_031471495.1 Clinocardium nuttallii | reverse complement strand
TTCTTTAAAATTAGATTTGTATATTGCTTTTTGATATCATCTTAGTATTTCTTTTTGATACTGATATTCAATTTGTCCGAGTCAAAGATAATATTGTGAGATATAATATGTGTAAGGGGTTGGGGCGGGGGTATTAATTGCCTTTAGTGATAGTTCTAGTTTTAAATTGATTGTGAAACAAGCTTTCAGCTTATATTAATCACTCTTGCTTCCTGGAGACTTAACCAGTACTTGCGCCGTTTGTGTGGAAAAATCCCAGGACCCGCTCATCATGGGACTCGAACCAGGGACCTTTGATACAAGAGGCCGATGCTCTACCTCTGCACTACTGTCTTCCACTGTAAAAGCTTCCTGCGACTAATTGCAGTGACATGGGATGGAAGCATTTTTGCCAAACTTGACTCGAGCCTTTGTAACCACGTCAATGCCATTGTTCCTACATCTATATGAAGTTCTTTCTGTGTCCCGATACATCTACTCTGTTTAATGTTCAATCTCATACTCCAGGTTAATAAAGACAAAATCATGTCCTTTTCTGCTGAGTATTTACTATGTTGGTGAAGTTCTTACTGCTAATTGTTTTGAAAACAATAATCTATGCAAAACATGGAAAATCTCTATAAATGAAAGTATGAGTATTTAAATGAGTTGCAAAAGGGGAAATTGCTCATAGTGTTAAAATAAACAGTAAAAAGAAATTAACTTTACAGACATTTTATTCTTTTTAAGTTTTTGACAACAAAAGGTAGAACACCGAATCACAAACAAAAACATGATAAGTCATGTGTGGCGCATCTACAGCAGACGACTTTTGAAAACAGTGGGACAAATTACTCAAGATGAGCAATTTCTCCTTTTGCCAAACTGCTTTCATTTTTATTCAACAAAATTGTTTCCGTTACTCATAGTTTTCCATAGTTTTGCCTACATGTTTTTAAAGTCGTCTGCCGCAGATGTGTTGTATGTGGGAAAGGGTAAAGCAATACTCTGATAAAACAAGAGACACTTAATCTGTCTATCTATTCCAATATTACAAAGCAATCTTTGGTTTTTGCCAACTGTTTTTAAGTTATTTGTTTGCAAGTAAAGCAGGTGTTTTTTACAAAATATGCAGAGGCACGAAGTGTAAATTCACTAATTACCTTTCCTTACATGTCAGCGAAAAACAAAGATATGTACCTTGATCCCTGCACAAAGGTGATTACAAAATAACATGAATGTTGGTGATACTTAAGTGAGTGGTCCGAACCTTGAGTGTAGTCAAACCAGGGTTAGATCCCCATACAGGTCATACCAAAGTCTTTAATAATGATTACAGCTAAGTGTGTTATGGAAATACTGATGTCAGAATGAGCTTAACCCTTTCCCTCATACAACAATTATGGTCAAAAACTAGGTCACTAGGTCAAATTTAAAGAAAATCTTGTTAACACTCTGGAAGCCACATTTTTGGATAGAGCATGTTGAAACTGGGTCATGTCCGGTTAAAAAACTAGGTCACCAGGTCAAATTTAAGGAAAATCTTGTTAACACTGGAAGCTATATTTTTGGATTGAGCATGTTGAAATTTTGTCAGAATGTTTGTCTAAGTAATATCTAGGTCAAGTTCAAAAATGGGTCATGTCTTGTCAAAAACTAGGTCACTAGGTCAAATTCTTGGAAAATCTCATCATGTCTGGTCAAACACTAGATCTTGAGGTCAAATTTAAGGAATATCTTGTTAACACTTGGGTGAGCGATCCAGGGCCACCATGGCCCTCTTGTTTCTTTTTTCCCACAGAATCTGTAAAAGTGGCTGGATGACTCTGAAAAAAGCAAAATGATCAGGTATATGGTAACCCTTTCACACATACAACAAATCTACATCAGAGGCCTTAACCCTTTCCCTCATATAGACACTTTCTGACACCTCTGCAGCAGACGGATTTTTGAAAACATAGTGACAAAAGAAGAAATTCTCAAAACAAAATTGTTTTCCACTTTTAGTCATAGGTTATCCATTCAATTATAGAAATTTTCTATTTTTTGTCAAAATATGTTCAGTCGTCGTCTGCAGAATTGTCATATGAGGGAAAGGTATAACCTTTTCCCACATACAACAAATCTACATCGGAGGCCTATTAAAATATCTAAGATATGAAAATTCTTAGTGAATGAAATTATTATAACTGATTGAATATAGTTTAAAACATGGCTAAGGGGAACTTGCTCATTATAATCAATTATTTTCTTTTGCCACTATGTTTTCAAAGGTTGTCTGTTCTACAGACATGTCACATTGTGATTATACGTTGGAAAGGGTTAATTATATATATTGGCATTGTTGTTCAGCCTAATTTCCAATTAAAACAAATGTTGAGAGAGAAGGATGGTAAAAAAGCCATTATTTGAAACTATTATTTGTTTATCTAGTCTAATTTTTCACCACAATTTCATCTTGTTTATTATTCTGGATCCCTCCCAAGTTAGCAGATACAACTTACAAGTGTTCCAAATGTGAAAAAAACTTTACAGATCAATGGCCTATATAGCTTTAGGTGCAATCTCGTTTGGGTCATGGCAAACGAAAATGATATTTGGGAGTTAGCAGCCAGTGAAGATCAAGATCAGACTGTGGCAGAAACCTCAGTTGCTGTTATCCATTAAATAAAGTCTACAAACATAAACACATGGAGAAAGATTATGCAAAAAATGTTACATGTTAATGAGAAATGTTATCCTTATTACCATAAACCCTTTCACATACAACAGTTCTGTAGCAGATAACATTAAAAACATATCCTAACATGAAAAAAGAAAAATCTCTGTAAATGTCAATACAATCATTGAATTGAAATTGTCAGTTCAATCATTGAATGTTGAAACATTGTTGCAACAAGAGTCATTGTTCACTATTAGCAACTTCTCTATTGTCATTTGCCTGTTGCAGAGGCATCTATAAGTGGGAAACAGTAACTTACAAACCATCAAAGGTTGATTTTTGTGTGACTTGTTGTCTCATTTTGATTATTTGTTAAAATTCCATTGCCTTCTAGATCTACAGGGATTTTGCAATAATGAGATTTTGTTGAAGAACTGGAATACATATTGGATTGAGAATTGATTTTAAGTGTTTTATCAACAGTATTTCTGTTATATATAATGTTGACAACATGTTGCAACATGTGTATTCTACACAACTTTCTTTTAACTCTTTCCCTCATATAGACGCTTTCTGACGCCTCTGCAGCAGACAACTTTTTGAAAACATAGCGACAGAAAAAAATAAATTGCACAATGTTTTCCACTTTTAGTCATAGGTTATCCATTCAATTACAGAGATTCCAGTTTTTGACAAAATATGTTCAAAGTCGTCTGCTGCAGAATTGTTGTATGAGGGAAAGGGTTAAGGCAACTGACTACCTTCCCACTTAGACTAATAATTTAAATATAATGTTACTCCTAAACAGGATGTAACAGTGATAATTAAATCAGAGGACTAGATTACCCTTTACTGCATACATCAAATTGCAGCAGCTGATGAAGAAAAGCACATTGAACCATTGTTGTTTCTTGTCAGAAGTTGCTTGGCTAAATGTTACATTTTGCAGATGCTTAACACTTTCCCTCATGTTATAATTCTGCAGCAGACGACTTTGAACATATTTTGTTAAAAATTGAAAACCTCTATAATTAAATGGATAACCTATGACTAAAAGTGGGAAACATTGTGGCAATTGAGCAATTTCTTCTTTTGTCAATATGTTTTCAAAAAGCTGTCTGCTGCAGAGGCGTCAGAAAGCATCTATATGAAGGAAAGGGATAATTATGGCTGAACTTCAGATTATAGTAAGTTTGGTCAAAGTTTTAAAACAGTTTAAAAGTTGTCTTGAAATATTAGAATCATAATTCTGGGATAAAAAATTAGAGTAATACTTCACTTTCCAGTACAATAAACATCTAAATATTGATAGTTTAACCTTCATTTTTACTGGGTAGACATACCAAGTAAGCCAAATCTTTTAGATTTTCAAGACTTTCAAGTAACTGTTTTTCAACATTATTGCCAAAATAGTTTTTAACTTTTTATTACTTACTTTGTTGTCACTATTAGCAATAATTGTTGAAGTTTCAACATTTTAAATTTTGATATCCATCACGAGTTCAGCACCTATAAGTCCAATTATGAGGCATCTGCAGAAGACAACTTTTGAAAATATTGTAGCTAAAAAAGAAATTGGTCAAATTGAGCAATATCTATTTTTGCCTTTGCCATAATCTATTCAATAATATCACTATCATTTATAGAAGATTTTCCATATTTCTGTCAACATATTTTCAAAGTCATCTTCTGCTTATTTGTTGATGTGGTAAAAGATATATTGAAAAGTTATTGTTACTTACTTGCAATTTCCAACAAGCTGATCTAGGGCTGTTATCAGAAGTTGGGCTAATTCAGGTGTTGGTAACTTTGCTTTAATTCCTACTTGTACTTGTTCTAAACTGGCTTCCTATTGAACATAATAAAGAAAAAGAGTTGTAAGTAGACATCAAATCTCCCCATGTGATGCCAAATGCATAAATATTTATCCCTGATGACTTTTGAGAACATAATAGTAAAAGAAGAAATTGCTCATTATGAGCAATTTCTCCTTTTGCTACAGTGTTTTCAACTCATTTCAATTTTTTTGGGGGGGGGATGCAGCTTTCAACATTATTTCAGTTATATCACGTGACAGTTCACTTATTCATGGCTAGAAAAACTCTTTTCAGTAATCAAACTGTAATTTTTAGAGCTTTTCTAAATGTTCTCCCAGATATCCGGGTAAAGGAGAAAGCAATTCACAAATTATGAAGGCAATAGATAAAAACACTCACCAGTGCAGAAACAATTCCTTCAAAGAAGTTGAGGGTTTCCAACCTCCAACCAATATCTTCAAAGTTGGCATCAACTTCTACACATGGTTTGGTTCCTCCCCATGGCAGGAAGTAATAGTGGGAACCATCAAACACAGCATTGGTAGGATTGGTAGTGGAAGCACATGGAGCTATGTAGTCGTCCAATTTGTTACCATAGTTTCCTATAATTTATCAGTATTATGCATCAGGCAAAAATATAACAAATATAAAGGTAATTCCATGCAAACATTCACAATATATAATAATACAAATGAACAATGACCAAGCTATAGATAAAGGGCATTTTCGATCTATTTCATTCCTTATACAACTCTTAACCCTTTCCCATATGCAGACAAGTTTTGGACACATTGTGGAAGAAGATGAAATTGCTCATTATGAGCAATTGACCTTTTGTCACAATGTTTTCAATTATATTCTAAATTCATCATTTTCTATAGTTTTACCTTGATATATTCAGCCATATGCAGCAGTTTTGTTACATGTGGGCAAGGGCTAATTCTATGTTGAGGGTACTAAAAGAAATAATCTTGATCAGATGATTCTTTATTCAATAATAAGAGATATTGTGGGAAAATACTATCTCTGTTCTACCTTATTTAGCTGTCTGCACTGATGATTACTACATGAGGTTGAAAACAGGCTCTGTCAACATTCTTTCCAATCATTTGCACTGTTATCGCATCCGGTGTCTTTCTTTCCGAGAAGGTAATTGCTGATAATTGCATTTTGAAAGGCAGCAAGTTTCCTATGACCATTAATTTTTGTGTGTGAATTGTCTTGAATGTCAGGGCAAGTTTGGGCAGATGGAACACTGGAACAGTGTATCTTAGTGAACCATGAGTGACCAATTCAAATTTAATTATGAGAAATGGGCATTTCATAGTTAAAAAGCTTGTGCTAAATAAAAACATGAAATGAACTTTCCACACAAGAAAGAATGTGTTATACCAGAAACCAATAATTAAAATGACAATACATATTATGTACTTACCAATGCTAATTTCAAATTCTACTGGAGCATCTACTGCACTGACCATAGTGGCGTTGAAAAATGCAGCATGTATCTTGTACTTCCTCTTTCTCATGAATTTCTGATTGGGTAAGCAAAAAAATATTGAAAAATGTCTAAAATAGTTCAGTAGCTACAGCAAATAATCCCTTTCCAATGTACTGACCCAATTTGATGCATATCTTTAGCAGATGACATTAAAAACCCTTTCCCACATACAACAAATCTACAGCAGACAACTTAAACAGATATAAAGAGGTACACAGTACACCTGACTGTATCATTTGTTTGTTTCAATGGAGGTTTTCAATAGTATTTATCATTCCAGCGTTTCTCGGTTAATAACCAGTACCAGAAGTATCATTTATTCTGACACCGGTGCTACAAAGGTAATGCTCTCCCCAAAACCCTGAGTGTCCAGACGGGAAGCCATCGATCTAACCATTACACCACGGGGATGGTCTAATGGTTGTAGAATCTATCACCCTCATATCCTTCTCTACATGAATGAAAGGCTTAAAGTGTAACATTACAATAAACCTACTCAAAATACCATTATGTCAAAGATAGCGTTTTTTTGTTTTTGCTTCTAACTATATATCAATTAATTTTAAATAATTGCTGCAAATATTCCTCACCAAAGTAAAATATTAATTCTGCCATATTACCTGTATTTTCATGACTTCCTCTGCTGCAATGTCTTCCGCAGGGATTTCTGGAAGCTCCCCACCAATAGTCTTCAATTCAACCATACAACGGCCCCTGAATGCTACACCTTCTCCCTGTAAGTAGGAAATGACATCACCATTATTCACGTCAAAGTAACTTGTTCAAATTTTCCATACATTATAGTGAAATTATTGAATAGAATTAAAATAGCAATTTCTCTTTTTGCCACAATGTCTTCACAAGTGGTCTGCTGTAGATGTGTCTGCAAACGGGAACGGATAAATTAAAGGGAGAGAAGGTGTAAATTAACACTTATTATCAGACTTTCTTTCCATCCTTACAACAAAGCTGCAATACAGGTCACTGGTACATAATGTGCCTAAATGTTATATATTGTAGAATCTATCACCCTTATATCCTTCTCTATTGAATGAAAGGCTCATAGTGTTACATTACAATCATGATACCCTTCCCACGAACAAAATATCTGCCGTAGACTAATTTGAAAACATCTAAAGAAAACAACAAACAATTTCTAAAAATGGAAGTATAAGTATTTAGTTGAGTAGAAAACATTGCAACGAAGGAAGAAATTGCACATTTTGGGCAATTTTTCCTTTTGACGCAAGGTTTTCAAAAGCTGTCTGCTGCATAATACATATTTACAAAACAAAACAGGTAAAGACACATAACAAGGATTACCTTTCCTTGATTCAAGTCATCATATTCATCTGGTAGCTCTGAAAACTCTCTCGGTGATCCATAGAAGTTAACAAAACAGGGTCCAAAAGTCGGGAGAAAGCCTAAGAGAGGTAAGAATGAAACATAGATATTAATAAGTATTCATGGAGATGACATAAAATGCACGTTTTGTTAAAATTATATAAATATATTTTTCAGTCATTTTCAATTATTTCTATCCTTAACACTATCCCTGATACAATATTTCAGTTATCTGCTATTGAAATACTGAAGAACCCAGAACAGAACAATTACATAACAAATATATTCTTGTTCTGCTGCCATGTTTACATGGGAAATCTTAAATCTACAATGAAAATACCATAAAATCAAGAACTTGCAAAAAGGATTGATCAAATACTTTAACCCTTTCCCTCATTTAGACGCTTTCTGATGCCTCTGCAGCAGACGACATTTGAAAACTTTGTGACAAAGGAAGAAATTTCTCAAAACGAGCAATTTCTCCTTTTGACACAATGTTTTCAACTCTATTCCATAAGTGTCTCTTTTCCATATTTGTGTTGGGATGTTTTCAAAGGCATCTGCTGCAGATTTGTTGTATGTAGGAAAGGGTTAATAAAGGTAGCATATACTAGAGCAAGGTCAAAAGAAGAGCTGATCTAAGGACATTGCTAAGACAAAGCAAAACAGTGGCCTTCACAGTCTGATAAGTATATATAATGTTAACAGTATCATCATCATTCAATTATTTCCCACAACATCAAATCTGCAGCAGACGACCATGAAAACATAATTCCAGGAAGAAATGTGGAAATTATGGTTCATTTCCAGCCTTTTCTCCTTTTGCCAAATTGTTTTTAAAAGTTATCTGCTGAAGATGTGACAAAATGATGTTCATGTGGGAAAAGATTATATGTTAAAGAAGTTTCAAGGGATTGGTTATGATCCAACAAAGACTGTGCAGTGAGCATGTATGCAATCCAGCCCAGCTCAGCCCAGCCTATCATTAATTTTAGGACAACAACAACAACACATACTTTTCCTTCATAGTTCAAGGTCATTGACTACATTTCATTAATATTTCAAGGTCATTGACTATATTTCCATAATAGTTTGAGGTCCAAAGTCATTGACTATATTTCCATAACAGTACAAGGTCATTGGGTAGATTTCATTAAAAGTTTAAGGTCATTGAATATATTTCCTTATTAGTTCAAAGTAATTGACTATAAACGGAAGATAAGTTTTAAAAATGTTGAATAAGGGAGCTATTTGTGAAGAGCCTTTATTTTGATTTACATGTAGCAGGCTTGAACATTTCAGATGCTATCATAATGATTTTCCAACTCATTTAACCCTTTCCCACTTACAGATGTATTTTATCGCATCTACAGCAAACAAGTTTTGAAAACAGTGTATCAAAAGGACAATCTGCCCTTAACAAGCATTTTCTTCATTTGCCACAATGTTTTTAAATAAATCAACTCAATAATTAATCTTTCATTTAGATTTTAAATATTTTTGCCTTAATGTTTTCAAAGTTGTCTGCTGTAGATTTGATGTTTCTGGGACTGGGTTTAATTACTGATATTGGAAGACAATTCTAAGAAATGATCAGTTCTTCCATAATATATTTCTTGTTATACCTGGTTTTCTGCTTCGAAAATAATAAACAGGAGGAAGAAAATGGGCATCACATCTACAGAATCAGATGTTAGTTTAAGGTATATAGCTGAAAACAGTGTGTGAAATGGATAATTACTCATAATAAGCAATTTCTTCTTTTGCCACAACATTTTCAAGAGACTTTCACTGAAACAAAGCTGAAAGTCTGTTTCATTAAGGAAAAGGTTAATTTTTATCAGTGCCTAATTGTCATTATAAGTTGAAGTGAAATTTTTAGCACATCACTAAACACAACAAAGGGTAAATAGTATCACTCTTGCACATCTAACTTACCACCAACTTGTCCTAGAAAACGGAACAAGCATCCAAGACAATTAGTGTAACCGTCAATGTTAATGGATCAAACTATAAATCTATTAATGACACATTTAAAAAGTAGACAGCAATCTTCAAATGAAAACAATATGAACTAAGATGAATACCCTCTGATACTTTAAAAAGAGTAAATGACTTGCAACATGCATATGTTAACATACTAAGCAGGAAAATAAATAGAGTAACTGCTGAGATTTCTGATGCTTTCCAACAAAATTAAATCATTGTGTACCAAATCTCTGATCAATGATACTGCTTTGTCTTTTCTTTAAGTGCTAGTATTACAAATACGTTTTTGTTATAACACAAAGAATATGTAGATGCATTTTAAAACGGCTGCAGCAGTTTTCGATTCATTTTAATAATTAAACTTGCATTTGTAGAGATTTCCCACATTTTTGCAAGATGTTGTCAAGGTCATCTTCTATGGATTTATAGTTATGTAAAACACTAATTGCTAGTATCAAGAAGCTGTTTTCATTGAAAATTTGTTAATACAAAAGGAACATCCAAATAATTTTTCTACAAAAAACAGTCCATGCTAGCTTTCAAAAGAAATTTGATAAAAAAATAAGAGCACAAAGTGTGGCTGTGCACATTGGAATTTTTCTACACTAAGTCTTGTCAAATATACTCTCAAGGTGGTTTTCATAGAGCTCGATTCATGTTGGGAAATTTAAAAGACTTGATAACCATAAACTCTGAAACATCATTAAAAAAAAATAGTGTGTAATTGTCATTTAATTCACACCACAAAATCTAAGGAATTCGTAATTAGTAGGATTAACCAAAACAAACAAGAAACCGCTGAAAATCTGTATGGCAACATTACAAGCAGCTGATATTCTTGGAAATGAATAAGAACTAAGGTATTTTTGATAAATTGCTTAAAATTATCAGGCGTCAAAAAACATCTATATGAGGGAAAGGGTTTACCCCATCCATCATAGAGACACCTTCTGACGCCTCTGCAGCAGACTTTTTTTTAAAACAGTGACAAAAGAAGAAATTGCTCAATTATAGATTTTCTATTTTTTTCCCAAAATATGTCCAGTCGTCTGCTGCAGAATATTCATATGGGGGAAAGGGTTGACATTTTCCAACATACTACAGATGACTGCAAAACTATGGAAAATCTAAATAATTAAATTAAAGTTACTGAATCAA
Organism: Clinocardium nuttallii; assembly: GCA_031471495.1. Taxonomy (NCBI): domain Eukaryota; kingdom Metazoa; phylum Mollusca; class Bivalvia; order Cardiida; family Cardiidae; genus Clinocardium; species Clinocardium nuttallii. The sequence continues at coordinate 973 of JAUELF010259566.1, read as the reverse complement.
GTTGAAAACATTTGTGGCCAAGGAATGATTGGCTCAGTATGCACATTTGCTCTTTTTAGCACAATGTTTTCAATAGCTGTCTGCTGTAGATGCATGCAGTCTGTATGTTGTAGAGGGTTAAACAATGTTCACTTTTATTGTAAGTAAAGTAATCTCTAACATGCCTTGTACATGTATATCTATAGTTTATTGATTCATGCATGCTGGTGTGATTTTACATGCTTATATAAAAAGAATCTCAGCTTTCTTTCAATTTGGCAAAACGTACTACCATTAGTTTTGACAAAGAACTCTTGTGTTATGTCTACATGTAATAACAGGTGTGAAAGAATTAGTTCATTCATACACAATTGGCAGATTTTTTTAAAAACAAAAAAGAGCATTTCAAAATATTAGAGACAAAAAAAAAGACTGAGAGTAAAATTTACCATCATTGCCATCTAAAAGAATGTCAATTTACACAACTTTATATTCATGTGGACAAATCTGAATTCAATAAACTTTTTCCTTTATGTAAACATCCTTTGACATCTATGCATGAGGGAATGATATAAATGGCTCCATATGAGCATTTTCTCCTTTTCAAATAATGCTTTCAACTTTGTATCCAAAATTTAGATCTTTGCTATATTTTTATGCACAGATATTTTCAAGGCAATTCCTTCAATAACTGCTTTCTAAAGCCTCTGCAGCAATGGCTTTTTGAAAACATGGCGACAAAAGAAGAAAGTGCTCAAAACAAGCACTTTCTCCTTTTGTAATAATGTTTTCAATCATTGTTCTTTCATTTTTAAGGGATTTTCTGTGCTTTTACCTAGACGTTTTCGAAATCAACTGCTGCAGATTTGTTGTATCTGGGAAAGGGTTAAAACTTGGAAGTGCAACAACAAACAAGAAGGGCCAAGATGGCCCTAAATCGATCACCTGAGTGATAGTAAATTAGCAACAAATATTTTACTGTAAATATCTTTGA
>JAUELF010259555.1:0-11424 GCA_031471495.1 Clinocardium nuttallii | reverse complement strand
CTATTTACTTTGCTTGTTTGTATGGTGTTTTAACCTGCTATGAACAGTTTTTCGTGGAAATTTGAGTCTTTGGAGTATATCATACTATATAATTACATATGTTGACACTAGTTTATATTTAGGCTAGCTTGTACACGTATGATCAGATCCAACACAGCATTAAAATACTAGACAGTGATTAGATTCAATTAACAGTCTCTACATCTGAGAAATTTAAATGAATTTGGATAATTGTACTCAAAACTTGAACAGTATTTCAGCTATAGCATCAGATGATGTATTTACACTTTGATTTCAATTCATTCACACTTTGACATATGCATCCTAATACCACCAATCCCAGATAAAACGAATCCATATAAAGGGAATGAAACTGTTTCCTTTGTATTGTCTAACATACATATGTGCTTACCCTAATGCATTGTTAATAACGAAAACATTATTGATCTGATTCAAACCATTATTCTAAATGTTAAAACCATTTTCCACATATATACGTTTTGTTGACGTCTTTAAAAAACATTGTGAAAAAGCAGAAATTGTTCTGACAGAATGTTTGCATTTTTCTTGAGGAATTAAACCTTCTGCTGCAGATCTGTTGTACATAGGACAACAGCTGATTCATAGTTATTTTGTTATACAAAATTTCTTTGGAGACTGTAAATTCCTAAAAGGTAAATGTAGTTAATATCTTCCAATTTATTATAAGCAATTTTATTTAGCTCACTGAGAAGGAAGTGCTCCAGGTGATCGGCTGTGATCACATTGTGTCCGTCTGTAGTATATCTACACACATTGTCTTGTGCACACTTTAAAGGCAACATTTGCTATACAGTTTTCCTTATTGCCCATGTTCTAAACTGGATCATGTGAGTTCAAAAACTAGATCACAAGTTAAAATTAAGGAAAATCTTGAAAACTCTCTGGAGGCTGCATTTTTAATTTGAGCATATTGCAACTTCATTAAAATAATTGTCTTCATGAAGTTCCATTGAAGTTCATGTTCTGTCAAAAACTAGGTCACTCAGCTAAATTTTAGAAAAATCCTGTTAACACTAGAGACTGCATTATTTGTATTATCAGATTGACACTTTAGAAAACTGTTTATCTTATACAATATTTTAATTTAAAAGACAGGTTATGTCTGTTTAAAATCTAGATAAATAGACCAAGTTAAAAGAGAATCAGGTCAAGACTAGAAGCCAAATTTTTAAATTCAATATTTTGAAATTTGTAATAGGTATTGCCTTGAAGATATATAAGCCAATTTAACTATGGGTTATGTTGGGTAAATACAAGATCACTAGGCCTTATTAAAAGGATATCTTGACTGCAAAATAGGTTATTGTGATTGACTATATGGTTTTCATAACTCAGAGCAGTGATGTAAAATGCATATGTGGGTGTTTTGCAATTAAGTAATTTTGTTTAGATTACATTTATGTTTCGGTCAACACTTTGGACCATTTTGACCTGTTTTCAAAATTCAAAAGTTAGCCCTTTCAGAGGTGGCCTCTACCTGGCACCGACTGGGCGCTATAACTCTTTTTAGTTATTGATGGCTTACCACCTCAAACAAAAACAAAACACACTTATGAATTAAGCAGATGATTACATAATATAAGATTAGCAATTTGTTCTTTATTGTTTACATAGGGATCTGCTATGGCCCTGTGGTTGTGCGTCCATATTGTGGAACCAGGTGTCCCTGTGTTCTATCCGCATTTTTTTCTTGGTTATTGCAAGGTACATTTACTAGCCAAGTACTGGTTCATTTATCGAGGGACCATTAATATGTGAACAGCTTCCATCATATAACTGAAATAATGTTGACAATGATGTCAAATCCCCATAAAAAAACAGAACATTAGTGTATGCATTAAACTGAATATTTGATATGTGACTAACTACAAATATTCTCCAGACCCTGGTCATAAAGCTTGAAGACCTCTTTTATAAAATGCAACTAAAGACATGGGAAACCTCTCCTAATTTGAAAGAGTAATTGAGGGTAAGGTTTTAAATATGTTTCTTCTGTTGAAAAGTATAATGTAATATCTTATTATGTTCGTTTTTTTGCTCGTTTTGAGGCTGTGCCTTTTCCATATTAATATCATAAATTAAAATGGGTAATTAGATGATTTGTCTACGCAAACAAAACAGGATAAAAACGTGATGCTTCGTCATCAAGAGATTTTACACATACTATTCGTCTATATTTATGTGTAGTTTGACAAAATCGTCTAAATTTGAGGTGTGAATTTAAGTTGTCTATGCAATGACATCATTATTGGTCATGTGTGTAGAATGCATTGACTCTTCTGGAAAATGTTGATAGCTTGTAGGCAAGAGACGAATATCTGGCACATTTATCAATATAGAATTTGACCTTGGTTGACGCATAGACATTTCTATTTAGGTTTATAACTGAACCATTTGTATAATACGAGTGTTACTCTTCCGACTATTTTTTTGCTACTTCTTCAACTACTCTGCAACTTTAAATTGATGTTCAACTATTCATAGTTTACGTGAAATTAAGTTATCACCTTACTATGGCTAGATACAAGAATGACAATTATTTTTTCTAAGATTATGGCCTTTATTTAGATTTTATATTATGTGATTTTACTGCAGATGAGAATAACCATGAACAAAATAAGGTTAGCGGCCTTAAAGAAAAAAAGGTTAACGATCAACAAATGTATTCCTGTCCTGAATGTCCAAAATAATACAAAACAAGCTCGCGGTTCAAAAAACAGGACAGACATTTGAAAGGTTTATATTATTATTCTCTCTCATTTACGACGACTTTTTTAAAAAGTAAGAAAGTGAATAGCATAAGTGTTGACACTGAGTAAACACATTTCATCAAGGGCGCCGCCATGTTTGAATAACGGAGAAATCCGAACGATACTGACTTATTCCGCGAATACGATTTAACACGAACACCTATTCGGAAAATTCCGGTATTATCCGAACATTACCGAATTCGCACTCGGTGCAAAACAGGCGTTATTTAATTCAATCTAATTTAAATATTTCAAGGGTCAGAGTCAGTATTTTTTAAAGAAAGTATTAATTCAACCACTCTTTATTCCAAAGATGATATAGTATTGTTATGACCTCGTTGCCGTTAGATGTTATTTGTATTTCAAAATGGTCATATTTCTATGAAACAAAAACGAATTGTGATTTCATTACAAAAGACAAAAAGCTTATTTTTTCACAAATTTTTGAAAATTGTCATCTGATACTTGGCAGTTACATTTATATGTATAAAAGTAAAAAAATATAACAGAAACAATTCAAATCGTAGAGAACCCATGTAGCACCAAATTTCAAATTTGCCTGATTCTTAGGTGGAACTGCATTTAAAACCTAGATCTGTCAGTAGATTCTGATTCAGATTTATTTTAAGACGTATTATCAAAATACAGAGCACTTTTATTTTGCTTCGATGTCTTCAAGATTCTGCACGGTCGAGGTAATTTCTCTTTTTCTCACTGTTTGATACACTGCATCTGTTGGAAACGTATCAAAATGTGTCTGCATTTGGGAAAGGGGGGTTAATGAATTATTTTCACATTTTCCTAGATTTTTCACATTGAGTATTAAGAATGAATGAGTAACATTTGAGTAAAACATATTTAATAAATGTATATGTTATTTATATACATGTATGTACTGTCCCCACCCATCTCTCTAGTCTCTCTTCTCCCAAATATCCCAATAGTTGACCGTATACTGTTTTCTCTACAATGCATACAAATGTTACATACCTGTATAATTGAGCCTAACATCAACAATGGAGCTTCAAAGACAAATATAAAAAAAGATAAATGTGATTGTCTATAGCATATGTACTATATGTAAGAGGCTCATTTTCTTTGTAACCGGAAGACGGTATCCCCATTTGGTAAAAATCAAGGTATGAAGTTAAACATATGGTAGATGGCCGTGATTGTGAACGGGTCCGTCGGACCTCATCAGAAAATTGTGAAGATCCGTTTGTAATTGTGAATTGGTCCGTTAGAGTTTAACAGTACCATTATATAGACGGAAACAAATCCCTGTTAAATCATCTATTTCTTCTGTCAAAGTAGATTAGTTTGTGATATTTTACCATTTACCCTCAAACACACCCTTTGCGGGGGGCCCTGTCGAAGACGACTCTTGGAATGATTATGGCAAAATAAGAAACCGCTCATTATATGTATTTTCTACTGTGACCTTGCTATGATAATAGAAAGCAGTGGTCGAATTTAGCACTAGTATGACGGCAAATAACTGGTTGGTTTTCTTTTTATGTCCAAAATGGACAGGGAATACATCTTATTCTAAGACAATGTGTAAAGAAACTTACGGATACTCAATGTTTCTTCAAGAACTAGTCGTCTCACTGGTTTAACTTCCGATCAACTCTGACTGCATAAAAGGATGTTTCTAGAAAAGGATTTACAAGGGAGGGAAATTATATTCAACAAACTGGTATTTCAATCCACAACTTTTTAAATTAAATTATTTTTTTCCCAAATAAAAAGAAAAAACAGTCATATAAGACAGAGACATATATGTTTATATGTCTCTTGAAAGATCAAAGAAAATTTCATCCTGTTTGTTGAAGTTTCCAAAAGACATCTGTGCTTATGTCGTAACTATTCTCTGAAACATTAAGTGAATGGAGTTCCTTAAACTTACTTTTTGGTTTAATTCAAATAACCTGACGAGTGGAACTTAATTAAATAAGAATAAAACAAAATGAGTTTCACTTGGTTTCGTGAGACAATAATACTCATGATTTTGTAACAGTTTCCAAAAGAAAAAGATCAGTTAGTGTCCAATCAGATGTCTTTAATGTTGGTATAAAATGAAGTATGTTACATTTCATTTGTAATACATTGTAAGCGTTAAAGCAAAACGTATTTGTTTTATATTAAAATAACTAGCCCTGTTGCACATTTAAGGTTAAAATGCCATTTTCAAATGTTCAATGTTGAATTTTTGTAAATAGGAGATACAAATATATATTAGACTTTAGATTACTCCTGTATATTTAAATAGTGTATCAATATACTGTCGAAAACACGTTCGTAAGGCATGTATATTTTAAATTAAATATAAAACTCATCGGGACCGCTTAAGACCGTACATGGCCGATACAAGAAGAGAAAGAGATATATATATAGAGAGAGAGACCGACAGATGGACAGACAGATAGGCAGAGACAGACATTGAGAGACACAGAAAGAGAAAAAGAGACAGACAGAGGCAGACAGACAGAGATACAGATACACAGACACTGAGCGAGAGACAGACAGAGGGAGAGAGAGAGAGAATGATAGAGAGACAGACATACATACAGCGAGAGACATACATAGATGCAGACTTACAGTGTAATGTATTTAAATATACATACAATGAACTGATACACCCATTATATAATATAATGTTTTGGGACAGCGCTTAAGTTATTTATTTAACAAAAAAATTAAAGTTTTGAAGCAGACGATTCACTGTTGAAATATCGTCTGCTGCTCGATTTATCTTTCATTGATTTATGATGGGCTGGATAATGAAAGGGTAAATGAACATTACTCTACCACAGTAGATATATCTGCTGAAATTTGAAAACAAAGCGCGTTATTTGAACATGTCTGCCATTAGATTGATTGTTTAATTATCTTCTTTTTTCAATGTATGTTTTAAAAGATGTATGCTAACAATGTATTAACAGCGCCATAAAGAATCTGTCGTCTGATCCGCTTAAATTAAATTATCAAATCAGACGACTGACGCCCCGTTTAAACATCGTCTGCTGATTGATACCCTTTTTAAATATCGTCTGCTGCTGGATAGTATCTTCCCTTGTTTTAAGAAAGGTTAAGTGAAATTACTTTACCACATAAGATATACCTGCTGAAACATTATTTATTCATGTCTGACAATGTTCAATTATCTTCCTTTTTCACAGTATGTTTAAGAGATGTATGAGACAATCCTAACAATTTATAAATAGCGCGGTAGTCTGAACGGAGCCATAAAACCGTGGATTATTTGTCGTCTGCTCCACTTAAAGGTCACACCTGATCGCTTCTGAAAATTCCTCATTCAAAGATGGCCGCTTTATATTGCATAACAAAGGAAACCTAACGCTCAATTTCGTCTGGATTGTGAACGCGACGAACTCTTTATCATACCCGGTGTATGTTACTCCTGTATCAAACTGAATATAATGAATAAAATACCTTTGTTAATTCTGGAACGGTCTATTCCATAATATTCAAATACATGATATGAAAACAATTATAGCTGGTTTATGTGTATATACCTAAATGTATCCGCAAAATTCAAATGCACTTTTGTATTCGACTTCTCTCTACATTAGGGAATATTCGAGTACATGTATAACTATAGTAAAACCTACTCGAATTACAAGACACCCATAATGTGTGACGAGCCTAACGATTTGGAATTGTGTGAATGCTCGGTCGAGCCTGTGCATTACCACAGTCTTATCATAACCATCACATGCAATATACAAGTACATGGAATTACGTTCAATTTGAGTATGTGTATACACATATAGAACTGTAGCCCCAATTAGTATACACATTTCTACCTATATATGATCTCGTTTCGGAGAGTCAAGAAGACCTTAAATCGACGGACGTTAAGCATGTCTAGCATGAGTAGTATTTTACTACTATTTTAACTACTATTTTAACACGACATGGTGGGTTTGATATTGCACTCTTTATATTGGTACTATATAAGATGAGACATATTATAGAGAGTGTTGATCAAAGTTACTATTTGTGAACGTTGAGTGCATATCTAATCAAAGTACTGAAAATACTACTGGAAGGTGATTTTAGAATGATGTCAGCCAGGTGCAGATGGGATAATGAAGTGTATGCAAGGTATGAACAGATCATGACTAGGATATATGAAAGGGAAGACTCGAAAGCAAACTTGTTGGAAAATAAATAAATGTACAAAATTCTTCATTTTGCTGCAGTTTCGAAATATGTAAAACTGCATGTAAATATTATTAGTTTTAATCAAACACATACAATAGAAAAACACAAACACTCGTTGTTTAGTTTACACTTTTGTACTATATAATTTCGGAAGAATTTCGGAGTACGCCTTCATCAGTAGATATAAATAAGTCTAATTAATGGTTAAAGACTTAAATTACCTTGGACCACTATCAATGGAATTGCAAGACAGAATTTAATGGAATGCTACAACTGCTAGACAATGTAAATTATGAATAAGAATAACTTTCTATAATAAATGAATACGTCCCTATAAGAGGTTAGACATTAATGGAACTTTTGTTTGAAGAAAGCCAACCTAAGAATATTCATGACAACGGGGGAAATCGCTAAATGTTCAAATCCGTGTGTGTGATCTAAATGTACATGTTCATGTTTTAAATTTCGTATGCTGTGTATTTTGTGCATGTTCGAAAGTGTTGACATAGTTATAACGCATATGGAAAATACTGAAATATGCACCAATACTTAGCATCCAAATGTTTGCTGCTTTACAGAAGTTTCGTTAAGAGCCAGATCTGACCTGGTGGATTAAATATTGGATGCTAGGTGCACTGTTTACTCAACAATGTGTCTGATCGTAAATTTGTTTGTAAAACAAAATGATGTATTCGGGTTTTATCATTCCAGAAAACAACGCCAAACAAGTTGTTTCATTCCTATCTCGATAATGTTAATTATAATATTCAAGGTAATATGTTCGTTCAACTAGAATGTCTCATATGAAATTATATGTTCGATGGAACTCACTGTCTAACCTACAACTAAGCAGTTCAAAGATTATTAAGGATATAAGCGATGTTTTCTAGTAGAATGGATCGTAAAACATGAAACGATCATGAACCAGCAAACAAACTATGACGAACCTGAGGAAGCTGAAAACGAACACATCTTCTATTATAACTTAAGTTTCGCATGGGGGCACACTTTAGTATACGAACACATGCAGGCACAGACAGCACGGCTATTTTGTGCTTCCTCGAAGGTGTAGGTTTTTTTTATAACCAAAGCATATAAACTTATTGAGTTAAGTACTTTTTATACATGTATCTGTTTTAAATATTTTATCTTTTCGTCCTCTTTTCGACAATTATAAAATGTGTTTATCAAAAGAGCCTACAAGGGAGATAAGTATTGTAGGAAGTTTTGGAACCTTTGTATGGAGGTATAATCCAGTATTGGCACACTGCCAAAGCTGGCGACACAAATGTATAAGAACCAACCTCCAACCTTTACTAGGGGCGGTCAGTTGTGCGATGGTATGCTCCAGTTTTATTCCAATCGAGGACAGTTTACAAATACATTGGATTACTCGAACGGGACCCATAAATGTATAACAAACATAACAACGGGGTAAAAGGAAATACAATACCTGTTACTTATTCTGTCATTTTTAAGGAAAGAAGCCTTCGCTATTCAAAACATCATACAAAATGCATGTATTTATGTTGAAAATCACAATGTTGATGTCTTAGTTATTGCAGATGCTTGACAGAGACCCCACTCCATTGGTACATTTTTGATTACATATTCAAAATCAATTTATTTATTTTGTCGTGTTCAAGAAAAGAAGTATTTGCTCACCCAAATATAGTTTAAATGTATATCATTATGTTGCCAACCCCACATGGGATGGTATTGTTGTTGTAGATGCCCCCGTGATATAACTTTACAAACTTTCGAAAGTGGTGTTTAAGGCCAATCATTTAATGAAGAAGAATCTTCGCTTGACATGGAATATTTAGCAATTCTTCAGTTGTATTGCTGCGTTTCCGGGGTAAGTTAACATTACTACTGGTCCCTTTATCCTGGTCATAATGCTAACCATGCACTCCTGAGCGCAAAGGTGGGCAGCCATAACTACCATTTTAAAGTCTTTGGTATGGCCAGAACGGTGATCGAACCTGTTTCTTTCCGTACCGAGTCGGACACTCAACCTCTACACCACCGAGGAGGTCCATGGAGCTTGGAAAATCGTTATATGTATGTTAGATAAGACTACCCCGCTTATAATAGAGTTGTCTTTAATTTACTTTTGTTTACTCATGAACATGTGCGTGATTTTGTATGTCCAACGTTATCGCACGATACAACAAACGCCCGTGTTATACAGCTGTAACAATCACTGTTTCTCTATATTGTTCAATAATTTATTGTATCTTACCTGTTTTAAACAAAACGATTAGGTAAGCGACAGTTTGATAGTCTGACGCAATGCGGCGAATGTTAATCTGAGACAACCTGTGTGCGCTTAGTCATCAGTTTCATATACGAGCGAGCCAAGGTTCGGTCTGGGTTTTATTTGTTTATGAATGGACCGTGATCATCATATAATTCGTATATAAAATAAGCTCAACTACGTTTAACAATAACTGACCTTGCGGATCGGCCTTCGCCACCGCGCACTCTGTTCTAGGTCTAACCTGTTCGAAATCCAGTCGTACAAGTATCCCTGAAGTCTTTGTATGACGGCTATGACCGAAACAGTTAGATTACTACCGTCTTATCGTAATTACCATTAATTACATACCTCCAGAGATCTATTTTCTTGTGGTGCGCCTATTATTGAGATGCATGTCGATCATCGAGTTACGTTTATGCTTTAACTTAACCATACAGTATTTTCTATTGTAAAATTATATTGTATGTACCACAATGAGAGTATTACTCACTAACTACCTACTATGAAAACAGATTTATGTTTTTATCTAAACAAATAAAGATACAGACGGTTTTTGACGCCTCTGCAGCAGACAACATTTGAAAACATTGTGTGGCAAAGGGAGAAATTGCTCATGATAAGTATTTTTTCCTTTTGCCACAATCTTTTAAAACTCTTTTTTTTTATGTTGGAAAGGGTTAATCATTTCTTATATAAGACACGTCTGCAGAAGTTGACCTTGATTTGGTGATCTTTAACATAATGGATTGATTTAAAAACATTGCGATCAGGGGGCATCGTATCAAGAGGGGAAAGGGGCAAGAAATACAATAGCATTAATAGCTTCTTCTGAAATTGGTGGTCAGATTTCCAGACAATTTGACAGAAATCATCTTTATGTGACCCTTCACCAAACGTGCTCAAGTGTTTAAACACTTTGATCATCATGCGTCTGTAAGCAGGAAGCAGGTAACGGGTTAAACATATAACTTATATCAAAAATCATATTTTCATAAAGGTATTTCTAACCATGAAAACACGGAAATTAAAGCTTTTGTTAGATACAGGGTACATCCACTAGAATTATTCGAACGATATTTATCTGTAGATTTTCCTAATTCATTTATAGTAATGACTGACCAATGTTAACTATTCTAGTTGCTTGGTCAGTTTACCTTTCTTGAGATATCAAATATAAATTCAAAAACATTGTTACATTACTATTACTAAGACATCAGTTAAGGTAGGTTATAATTTTAGTACAATGTAGTTCAGTTTCTTTCCTCAATAAGATTTGATCTATTTAAAAAAAATATATATATTAATATATAACTTTATTATTTAAATATATAACTTATATCAAGAATCATATTTTCATAAGGGTATTTCTAACCATGAAAACACGAAAATTAAAGCTTTTGTTAGATACAGGGTAAATCCAGTAGAATAATTCGAACGAGATTTATTTATTGATTCCCGTAATTCTATTTATAGTAATAACTGTTATTGTTTAGAAAACCAATGTTAACTATTCTAGTTGCTTGGTCAGTTTAACTTCCTTGAGATAACACATATATATTCATAAACAGTGTTACTTTATTAAGACATAAGTTAAGGTAGGTTTATAAGTTTAATACAATGTAGTTCAGTTTGTTTCCCCAGAAAGATTTGATAACTTTATCTTTATCTTTATTTGGAGATAAATGAGAAAGTAAAAATAAAAGATAAAAAGACAAATTTTTGCATGGATAAATATTGAGTTGAATTGAATTGAATAATCAGTTGAAGCATACACTGGATAATTAAAATAAGTGAATTTCTTTATAGCAAACAAATAATACGACCAATATATAAATTTATAGCTCCGACATACGAAATAAACTTCAAATATATTTGTTTATGTGTTTCAATAGTTTTCAAACGAAAGAGGATGTTATTGATTTGGGATATCCAATACCCAGGTAAGGTATTTAAGCGAGGTAACACATTATTCATGTGAATCTATTGTCTTCTAGATAATACATCAAAATACTTCTTTCGTGCGATTTTTCCATAGCCTCTCACCTCTGAGTTATGTGAGAAAGTACTCAGTGGCTTCGAAAGAATGTTGTGTAAGTACTGATGTGGGTAAGCCAGGAAAACATTGGTAGGTGCACTGACCGCCGTGATATGACCAAAGCTGTTAAAACGGCGTTAAAC